>CM022491.1:2132599-2151295 GCA_011952105.1 Coreoperca whiteheadi | reverse complement strand
AAAGACACGAAGAAAGGGCATGAGGAAGCTAAACATATGAAACCTGTTGCTCCTGCTTCCAGATAAAAGATCTTTTGGTACTAGCCTATTGTTAGTGGTCAGTTTACCCCTTAAGACCCAGTTTTCCCCTTTTAGTTTCCTTCTTAAGAACTTTAAAGCATAAGTCAGAGAATATTCTTCTTATTGTAATCAAATCCCATGAAAAGCCCAAATCCAGCGCTGAATTGATTTTACTAACCATTATCGTCTGTGTAAAGCCTGATGTATCTTATTCCTCTGTGCCATAGAGCTCCATTGCAGTCCAAAAACTATGAAAACACACCGATGAGCCACACTGTTGCACTGGGAGACATGCTCCTTCATTACCATGAACACAAACTAAAGTGTATTTTGAGTCAATCTCACATACCCATCCCGCTGCTGAAACAAGATACAAGATAGATTTATTGTTTTGTAGTTCCTTTTATGCCACTCCATTAAGTAGCATAAAAGGAACTACAAAACAAAATCGAGGAGCATGTCACCCAGTGCAACAGTGTGGCTCATTTGTGTTTTAATAGTTTTATATATATACAGTAGATCAGTGAATAAATTATAAGTCATAAAAGTAGAAATTAAGACTATTATACCCTACAACTATTTTAACACTCACCAAACCAAATGTGCATTAATCCACATAAAATAGTCCCCAACAAATGCCATATTTATTCCCGTTTGAGTAATGTTTGCTAAAAACTACAGTGTCAAAGTGTTACGGACTAAAGCATTGTTGCTTTTGGTCTTTTCATGGGATTTGTTTACAATCAGAACAATATTCCCACGCTTATCCTTTAAGGTTGGAAAACCCTTCGTTTTCCACTCTGTCTGACAGTACTGACTGATAAACCAAACTAAAACTAAACCAAAATAGCTGCAGATTAAGTTTCTGTCAGGTCAACTAATGGATTAAATGACCAGTTGTTCCAGCTCTAGATATTTTCCTGATATAAGTAGGCCTGCTGTAGCCTACTACGATTTTAAACTTTCACTGTAGCCCTATACAGTTATTTATTTTATTTTTTATTTTTTTTAACCAATGGGTTTCTTTTCAGGGAGTTAAAAACTTGCTAACTGCTACCGTTAGCCTAGCTCCTTCAAACTTTGCTATATTTTAAATCCACCTTTTCGAAAAAACATTTTAAAAATGCGCTTCAGAATTGTTTCCTGGGTGTATATGTGTTGCCTAACTATCCCAAATGACTGTATATTGTTTTATTTCATTTCATGTTATTTATTTAGTTTTACCCTGTTTGAATACTAACTTAATTATCCATTGTGCTATATGTGAGCAGCATGAAGGGACTACCCCCTTTCACGTCATTATGCGACCTTGTGTTGTAGAATTATAAATAAATGACGTCGTACCTTGTAAGACGGTTACCGCTACTTCCGGGTGCGGCTTGAGTCAGCTGACCAGGAATCAGCCAACCAGAACCCGGTCGCCGTTGTAAATACACCGTCATTCAGAGTGCACGCACAAAGCCAGCAGGACCGCCGCAGAGGAGCAACCCTGAGGAGGCATGACGGTGGAGACAGCAGTCCGCGGTAAGGCAGTGCTTTATTGGACGGTTAACACGTCGATGGAGTCGGGTTTTGTTACGTTTAAAGCTTGTTTATAGTTGCCTGCACGACTGTAGTAATGATCCAAACAGTAAGCAGTGTAAATCTGGGCAGTGAAAGGCAGCATAGTTCATAATCTGCATTATAAACTGCTTACCGCGGTTTTCTTTCAGTAGTCACCGTCTGTCATAGTCCTGTAGGCCTGTGTGTGGCATTAATTTGGCTTTATGAATTTATTGTTTTGACTGATTATTTTTTTCCAGCAAATTTATGTAATCAAACATATACTGTAGTTAATTAAATGTCAAATGTAAATGACTATGTCAAGTTATCAAAGCCAAAACTCTGATTCTCTGAACTCTGACTCTGATCTTAGTTTTTTCTTATTTAGTCTGATCAGCAGCCAGTAATAAATATATTCTATTATTATAAAAGCAGGGCATTTATCACAGTCATATGAAAATAAATCGCCATATTCTCTGCATTGCTAAAGCTGTAGCTTGGTGATTGTTTAAAATATTTATAGTCAAAATCTACATCATTTATGTTAATCAGTTAGTTAACTAACCAATGATGTTTAAGCACCAACTGCAAAGATGTTTCACTTCCATGATCCCCTTTCAGATATGTTTTAAAACAGAGAAAAAATACTCAGCTTTGAAATGATAGGTCGTGTCCAAAAATGTTATTTTCCACCAAGAAAGTTGCATTTACTAGTTAAAAATTCTGTGAAAACCACCTTCTAGTGTCAAACTCTGCACAGACATCATTCTGCACAGTGAAGCTCAGACACCCAATTGACAATAAGCAAAACACATTTTTACTGGAGGGGCTCTTTGATAATTTGGGTGTTACATTTGTAGCCTTCTTCTATGTGATTTTTAGTCTTTTCCTTCCCTAAACTTAATATTTCTTGCTGAACTATAAACGGAGAGACAGGCTGGATGTAGAGCAGGTTGTTGGGCCCAAGAATTTGACTGAAAAAGTCCTCACTGTAAGAAGCATGGATTATAACAAGATTATGTATAATCCTCCAGCTGTACATTTTTCCCCAGGCTACACAGCCCTTGGATGATTATTGTACCGTGGAAAGATAAAAAGTAGTCCGAAATGTTTATACTGTTTAATTATTTCACATTTTTGTGGTACAATAGCCTTAGTCAGTGGAGATTCAGTAAATGAGGCCATGGAGTTTTATTAATGTACTGTTTAATTATTAATACAAAAATGGGCCTATTGAAGACATTTGAAGTGTTAACTTGTGTAACAAATGAAAGTTATTTTGTTAAACTTTGGAGAGAAAAATACTTGATCTTCATCAAAAACGAAAATATCGGCTCTGGTTTTTAAACACACTATTATTTTGCAATCCAGCTGGGATTAGGCCACCTTCCTTTTTAAAATAGACAGCCGAACATTTCATCTTTAATCTTTTTGGGGCAGTGCAGATATCATTTGCTTCCAAAATTGTCTCTCTTAGTATAATGTAAGAGGATTTAAAATTAGTTTTGCTGAAATTCAATTCTATTTATTTTGTATCAGTAACAATAGATGACGTGGTTACCCCCTTTAGATAGATACTGTAGCTATGAACCTGTTCTAATTCTACCTGGAAAATAAAAATAAACTGTTTACAGTGTATTTATTATTGTGTTTACAGACATGAGGGGAGCTGCCACAGCAGGCAGCAGCAACAACAGACAAGTAAGAGCACAACACCTTTTACAACAGAACGCTCTGCTAATGCCATAATTAATAATTAAATCGAGCAGCAGGCAGATCAACAGCAACACAACACGATGAGTCAAAACAGGAACAAAGTCATTATACCATGTATTTTGTCATTTTCTTTCCTTGTCTGTCTCGTTTGGTTTTTTTTTTGTTTGTTTCACTTTTGAAAATTGGAAAAAGAATAATTTTTGTTTTAGAGTTTAACCTCTGTGGCATCTCATAACAAGGTAGGTACTGTACAGTAAGTGCAAAGGTAATGTTTTCAAGTTTTTGGATATTTTATTAGGATTCACATTTTAACCTTTCATTTTCATCCACCAACTATATGATTTCAAGTTCCTTGCTGACCACCACTACTCCATATCTTCTTATATTTATTTATATTGAATACACCTTCAGGTGTGTAAAACTGACAATGAAACCTGCCACCCGATGTTTCTGGGAGGTACAAATCCTCCTATAAATTTCATCAATTAGTTTCAGTGCCTGAAGATCCTTTTTAAATTAATCAGAGGCTCTGAAATCCTCCCAGGAAACACAGAATCTTTGTATGTTTTGGGGCGTGTAAATGATGAAATTCTAAATTATTATATCCGCACAAATTGGCACGTCTTCAGTAAACCTGCATTGGGTCAAGCCTCTTATGTAGCATGTTGTTCTCTCAGTTTCTAATGTGTGTGTTTTGGTAAAACCATAATAGCAGCAGTGTTGACTTTTACATTGCTGACTGTCTCAGATTCAGATTTGGCTCTTCTAAAAAAATATTGCATTTAAATGAATGTGTTTTTATTTAGTTTGACTAAATGGCAATATGTTTGATAGTCTTTTCATTAATGAAACCTACTGATCATCAGTAAAATCTCATGTTTGCATCAGAAAGGTAAACTCAGTAGGAACATCCAGCCTTTTGTCACTACGGATATGTTATATAACATTGCAATTTTTTACATTAGTATTAGTCTAAAATAGCATTTCAGTCCTTCATCCCTGTTAGTTAGATACATTTGAGGTAATGTTTCTTCATAAATCTTTAAAAATATCTGACAATCCTACAATCTGAATCCAAATCAGAGATTGTGCATTTCAAAAATCTTTTTTTACTGTTAGTAACAGTGTTTATTTTCTCTGTGTATATACCTGTATAATTTGTGGGTCTTTTTTTAATTTTATTTTGATATCTGTTTTGCCCTTCTGTTACAAGCACTTTGTAACTCGTGTAATTTGCCTTTAAAACACATTTTCTATAAAGCTGATCTGACTTGACATGTCTAACCAAGAGAGTTTCCACCTGAATGCTTTGTTGTTGGACTGTTGGCTCCGTGAGACCTGTACTACTTGCCATGTTGTTCTTGGGACAGGTTCAACCTGACAAGTTGCATTATTTTTTTTCCTCTGCACAAATTTATGGAGCCCTGCAGCAACAAAGAGAGGATGGCAAATAATAAATTCTGAAATATGATCATGAGAAATGTTAAGGAGTGTTTTTGTCAGCCACGGTGACATAACTGTTCCTGTTATGACTCAGGGAGGAATATAGACTGAGAGAGTGCAGTATACTGGGGAATATTTACAATGTGTTTGTGTGTGTGTGTCCTTCTGGGAGATTAGTTTGCTTTAAATAAAATGTCCACATAAGGATAGATGTGCAAGAATGCATCAGTGTATTTGTGAAATTTTATCGTATAATTGCTTGTATGTTGTTTGACTCTGAACAGACGGATGAAACATTTCTGTAACATTGTTCCAACTGTTGCCATGGCTGAGCCAAGGGGCAGCCGGGGTAAAAGCTGGCATTTTAGAAGGTCTGGTGAATGTGACATCAATCCCTGGACTTAATTCCCGCAGAGTGAACTGATCCAGTTTTCTCTCAGTGTGGCTGGCTCAGATTTTGCTTTTGCAAAGGGCACTGTGCGTCTTTTCGACACATTTGCACATTATCCATTTAGTGTTCAAGATAAAAGAAATACATGTATCTTGATAATCTAAAGCAGGAGATTAATTTTAAATTAATCCATTGTCAAAATCGCAAAGGACACAGCCTGTTAAATGTGTTCAGGCTACACTAAATACGTGCATTTTCTTTACGACACATTCCATGTCATTGAAAACCTTAAATAAGAGATTAATTTACCGTCTTGTCAGCACTGTCCGCATTCAAACTGTAAACTCACTGATTGAGCCTTTAATAGCTTTGATGCTTTGAATTGCTTTTGATATAGTTATATACAGATAGCACTTCATGCACATACTTGTATATGCACCTTTATTATCACTCTACTGTATTAAACCTCCTCATTTCTGTACACTTTGATCCCTACATTTATATTTATCGTTAAACAAGTGTATTATTAAGGTAATAATAGACGTAAACATGTGATGTGATGTGATCAATTAGATTGTTTTGATAATGATGATGACCAAAAAACAGTAAAACCTAATGTCCTATTTCCAACAATGCTATGCCTTAGACACACATGAAGGATTCAGAGGCACGTTACTGTTTCCCTCCTGCTGCCTGATTTGTTTTAGCTCTTCAATCTCACATTCTCCATTATGGTGTATTATCTCTATGCAGTCCCATGGTGCTAAATGCCTCTTCATGAAAACACGTGTTGTTCAAAGTGTTCTTTGACCATGTAGAGCAACGTTTCAGCTTACAGTGAAAGCCACAGTGCGCTCATCCTCTTGGAAAGACAGTCTCACTGTTGTTTTAGAGACATTTACACCATAAGACATTTCTGTGGGAAGCGCTGATGTAGCTCGACATCATGAGATTGCACAGCATCATCAGAGTAGCAGAGAGGTTCATGCACAGTTGTTGCTTTTTCTCTACACAGGAGGGCCCTGGAGGACTGTGGGACTCTGTGAAGAAAGCTGCGGTTGTCATTGGATCTGGAATCTTATTCTTGGCCGCATTCGGCAACTCACTGACATGGTAGGATTTCCTTACAAGTTACAGTATTTCAGTAGAACAAACCAGTGAACCTGAGGAGTTGGCTGTGTCACTGGTTATTACATCAATGCAGTAAAAACAAGACAAATAATTAAACAGAAGAGAACCAGATGGGAGGCATCAGGACAGTGAGTGTAGAGCAGGACTGGACTAATCAAGTGGATCCGGAAACCTTTGAACATACTCATCTTTGATCAAGTGGTACATCATAATCCCCACAGGAGGCAGTTTTCTTTAGGAAATTAGTAGCCTTTGTAAAAGATTCATGCTATTAATTGAAATATATTCTGGAATCTGATTCACATGTATTAAATTGCTTGGAAAATTGTTATCTTTTGTCTCACCCAGTTGGCTACAGGCTGTTTTTTATTGTTGGTGAAGGAGGCGGAAATAGTTCTCTCTCTATTAGGATTTGTACAGGTCGACCGCATTTTGAATCAAGTTTAATTTTCCTTGGGAAGATTTGGATGGGGTGCTCAGTCCTGTTCTGATCATTACTCTCTTTTTTTAAATCTTATGCACACAAGATAATCATTTGTACACACAAGTTATCAACATGTGCAACATGGTAAAAATACTTTTTTGGGGGGACTTAGGGGGGCTCTCCTGTTAGGTTATCATCCTTATAAGTACATGACGACCTCATGTAAATCTCAATAGAGCTTCACACAAGTTGATCATAAGTTTTGTATGTAAAAAAAAAAAAAAAAAAACTAACTACAGAAGTTAGATAAAGGTAGTGCAGTTAAAAGTACAATATGTTCCTCTGAAATGTAGAAGTATAATGTAGCACAAATTAAACTTAAGTATATTACTTAAGTTAAGTATATTACCTCAAAATTCTACTTCCCACCACTGGTGCAACAGTGTACTGACTGTGTAAATGTTGGTGGCAAAATGTTTGGGATGAGTTCTCCAGAGAACGGCGTACAGAAGAATAATAATCAGTTTTAACAATGTAAAAACTGTCTAATGAACTTGATATTTGACTTAATTTCTCCTCCAGGCATCTTCAGAGATTCTGGGGTGCTTCGGGGGATTTCTGGCAGAACCTGTGGATCAACCTGTACCTGGCGTTTGAAGGTCACGATGCTGCCTTGTTCTTCTTCGGTAAGAAGTAACAACTGGTTAGTTTTGTTTCTTGTCTAAAAAAAAATTGTTCTGCAGAGGAACGCGTTTTTATCAGGCCAACGATCTGTTTGCTACATGATAACAGCTTGAATGACCTGCTCTGTATCAGTAGACACTTTTCTGAATTGTTGTGAAACACTTGGACATAAGTGGCTTCATGGATCTATGAAGCTGTCTAACCACACATTTCCTAACGTAGTTTTAAAATGCATTACACACATGATTTCACATTTTCTCAGACACAAACAGATCTTTGTCTTTAGAATAATGGGGCTGCACAAAAAGTGTACTTTATTTAGTACCAGCCACAAAGGAAATACCATGTTTGTGTAGCATTGAGAACAGTTGTTCACTTCTGCATATCAAGTCATGACCTCTGGTGTCGACTTACTCACTTTTATGATGCTGCCGTGGTGGTGTTGTGTCATGAACCGGCCGGCTGTTTGCACATTGGAAGATATTCCTCAATCAGACATTATCTATGTAGGACGTTATGTGCTGCCAGTCCAATACAATATGCATTACAAGATAGGGAATATATTGTTTCCAGCGTAACATTGTAACATTTTTCCCAAAGTGATTATGTGTAATGCATTAAGGTAAATCAATAAAGCACAGTGGTAGTCATACACAGTGCTATTAAAAATCAGTTCAAAGAGTGCAGTCCTGTTTGCTATCTGTAATAATGATAATTACCCCAGAGTGCTCCTAAACAAAATCCGCCTCTATCTTACAGTCGGCTCAAAAATAAAATTCTGATGGCGAGGCTTTGCTTTAAAACATCAGCAATTCCAACAAACTGTTAACTGCTATTGGCTCCAGCTTCCGTCTTTGGTTCATTTCAAGTTGTGGAAAAAGTCCTTTTCGGCCTTCGCTGAAATATTCAGGCGCAGGTCGGGGGCGGTCATGTTGTCCCTCTCTGACTGTGGTCTTGTTTTTGTCAACAGGGACAATGTTGTTCCCCACTCTGGCGTTCTGGGTGTCGAATGCTCTGCTGCTGTTGGTGGACACCACTGGTAAACCCTCCTTCATCACTCGCTACCGCATCCAGGTGGACAGGAATAACCCGGTATGTCCTGTATCAAGTCTGTTCCAGTTTCACTTCACGAGGATTTTAAGTTTCAGTTATTTCTTTCTTATCCCCAAGTTAGTATCTGCAAATGATTCTCCTATTAATGAACTAATCAGAATAACAACAATTGTATTGCATTTCATGTAGTGACGCATAATAAATCTCCTCGCCTTGTTCACCACTTACCTGCCGGGTTAAACGGATCATCAATGAATAGATGAAGGAACAAATAGAACGTGCCTCCTAAGAGCGCAAAACATGCTTTATCTGCCGGTTGATAAATGTTTTTTTTAAATGGTCATTTAATAGTGAAAAAAGGTTTTAGACGTTATTGGAAAATACAGTTATAGTCACATCGCTGGCATCACAATGATTAACATCATATATTAAATAAAATAGCATGATACATTTAAAATGAATGCTTAAATAAATATTTTGCCAAAATCCAATAAATGTATTTATTGATTTCTTTTTACATTTATTGAAATGTATTTATATTTTATTCCTACATATATTTCCACATCGACTTATTAGTTTATATATGTATTTACTGCCCATTTATTTCTATTAATTTGTACATTTATTATTGTGTACACAGTATTATTTGTTTACTGTGTTACTTTTGGACCTCGATAAATGATATTTATAAATATGCTTTAGTCTTTAATAATCACATCATAGGTTTGGAGAAATCCTTCTGCATGAATGCATTTCTCTGCCACAGTGAACAAAAGGCTGCCCACACCAGAGACACAAAGTGATCGATATTTCAGTCAAAGCAGTCTTATTTCAATAATTTAGAATCTTAATATTTTGTAGCGGGTGAGTGAACACATCTGTACATGAACACACAGGCATGACCCTCAGTGTTGCTGATCTGACGTGTCCACCTGTGTTTGATTAACAGATGTTGATGGACACTGGAGAGATAAAGACGGCATTACTGATAACCAGGGCTGGAAGGTTACTCTCAAAATGTAATCGGATTATTGATTACCTTTCAAAGATCATAACCAGGGACACAGTGCACAGGAAGCTCGTGTTCATTGATGCTTTGTATCCATAATCCCCGCATCCTGCAGTAAACAGACATCATGTTCAGGTGAAAGCAGTGTTGATGCAGCCAGCTTTGTACGTATTATTACAGGATTGGCTTTTTATGGGGTGACACAAGTTTTCATAACATTTCCATTTTGTTCATAAAACTTTATATCCCCTATGATGAGCTGCTCCGCTGAGTCATCATGTTGGCTTTCTACGGTCGGTTACCCTGAGGCTCTGTGACCAAGAATAACTGTCTGAACTTGAGACCTATTTTTCAGACAAAGTCGGGACATGTTGTTGTGTAGCAACGATACAACTTAGGCAGTGCTGGCTGTGTAGCTTATCAAGCAATCTGTCAGAGCTCTTGGCCCAATCTTCAGATCTTCAGATGATTTTGAGATAAGAAAGACATTTTAGCTGACAACACAAAATGAGGGGTAAAACCCACTATGTATTAGTTGAGCCTTTTTTTTTTTTTTTTGGTATTACACAAACCAGACACCAAGTGGGCCTCAATGTGTGTTTACCAAAGTACAAAAGGCAACAACCTGAAAATAGGCCTTTTTCACAGAAGACACGTCACAGTAGGAAACGCACAGGTGTACATAATAAAATGAATGATGTGATGTACAATGTCCGCTGTGAAAACTTATTCTTAGGTTGTTGTGTTTGCACTTTGGTAAACACATGTAATTACAAAACAGTACTGTACTGTAACTGTGCAACAGTTCATTTGTGTACACTTCAGACACATACATGTGCTCACACAAAAGCTCATCGTGATATGTCCATGTGTTTGATAACCAGGTTCTAAGGTTAATGGTTAAAAGTCAAGTTGACTGTTGTTTACACACAAACTGGAGACGTTATCTGAGACAGGAAGCTTCCATCTGCTTTTATTGAAGATGATAATTCAGAAACTGCTACTTTTGGAGTTCCAGTATAGAGCCTTTTTCCGAGCACAAGAATAGATAGTTATATATGTCCCGTTTAAACCTACTGACCGAACTCCACAAACAATCTCATGAAATGCCTTGTAGAACTATTAAAACACTAAAATATATATTATTTTGTTTAAATTACTTTTTAATCATAATGACCTTTTTGGAGCACACGTTTCGTGAAACATAGACCAACCGTGCAAACTGTTACGTGGAAATGCATCAGATGTATCAAACAAGAATAAATATGCAGTTTGAAAGTAGAATGACGATAATAGAATACAGGTGGCAGAAAACACAAGATAAAGTGAAGGTGATAATATAAGAAATCACCTTAAAACCCATGAAGAATACGTTTTGGGCTGAGCCTTAAAATGTGTCAGACGATGGTGACCAAATATACCCCGGACATTTTAAAGCTCCAGACTGCATCTCAACACCCCATGTTAGCACGACTTGCGTCTCATTTCTTTAAAAAATAAAACACTGTGAAAAACACGCGTAGGTGTTTGTTTTGCGCCTACAGTTTCTTCTCTTTGCACGCTCTTGTTGTAAGACTCCAAATGAAAAGCGTCCGCCAAACGTAATGAAATGTGGCTTGGATATATTTGTCACTTGTAAAAGAAATTGCAGCCTGCATACATTTTGAGATTTTTATCCAGTTTTGACGCCTCCCTCGTCCTCCAGGTGGATCCAGTTAAGCTTTGCCATGCGCTGAAGTCTGTCATCTTCAACCACGTGTTCATCTCTGGGCCCATGGTGGTGGCGGCTTACTACCTGATGACCTTGAGTGGGAACCCCTGTGGCCCTGAGCTGCCCACCTTCCACTGGGCCCTGACGGAGCTGGCTGTCTTTGCCATCTTGGAGGAAGTTATGTTTTACTACTCACACAGGTAGGGATCCTAGATTTAACTATTTACACCTGTGACATGTCAGGATGACTCCCGTGGAAAAAGGACTGTACTATCGGCGCAACACGGAGGAAAGTTCCACCTCTTCTCTACCAAGTGGACAATAACACTTCTTCCTCATTTGAGATTCAGTTGCCATTGGAACACTGAACTTTACACATTACTGCCACCTAGTGGTAAGAGTGAAGTGTATAAAGAAACAACAAACAGATCTTTTACTGTTTATTGCTAAATTATCAACCTTTTTTTTTTTTTTTATCAGAGTCCGAACAAAATACAAAAAGTGATGAAAGTAATAACCTTTCACCGTGTAGCATCATCAGGGCAAAACTGGCTTATTACCAAACATCTGCAAAACTAATAGCATTCCTATCAGCCTCAGCTGTACTCTGTGTTTAGTGCTGATTAATAAATGTCAACATGCTAAACTAAGAGTGCATATGATAAACATTATACCAGCTGAACGTCAGCATGTTAGCATTGGCATGGTGACGTTAGCACTGAGTTTAAAGCAGCGCTGTGCCTACGTACAGCCTCACAGAGCCGCTAGCATTGCTGAAGACCTTTAGTCTTGTTGTTAAAAACGTATCCGTGGATAACTGACTGGTTCTTTTCTCTCAGGCTGTTCCACCATCCCGGCCTCTACAAGCACTTCCACAAACAGCACCATGAGTGGACAGCTCCCATCGGAGTCGTCTCCATCTACGCCCACCCTCTGGAGCATATGGTGAATGATCCCTTTGCCCCCTTTTTTCTTTTCACTTTCTATGTCTCCGTCGCGTTCTTGACCTCTCTGGATTTGAGCATTGTAGATGTGGATCTGTCGCTGTCAATGTGGGAACACACTAAATGATTTAAAGAGAAATGATACCCCTGATTTGGATTATGGAGTCTGCAGTGCTCTGTTAGATTAAAGTCTCTTCTCTCCTGATTGAGGCTTTGAGCCACAGACCAGCTGCAGATGTCACAAATAAATCCAACGTGCTTCAGTTTTACATCTGGAATCTGAACAAACCTGATCCACAACAAATCGGAACCCACTGTGCTCGATTGCAGCTTGAGTCAGCTGTTGAAAGCGTGATGCTGAGTCACCACTCTAACCAGGAGTGTCTAACCAGCCTTCCTGTGTGGTCCAGGTTTCACCCTTTTTTAATTGGTTGGATTTTCCGGTGCCATTTAAACCTGTTCGTTCTTCCTTTTTGCCGATAGATCTCCAACATGCTGCCGGTGATAATCGGGCCTGTGATCCTGGGCTCCCACCTGACCACCACCACCATGTGGTTATGCCTGGCCCTGGTCAGCACCACCATCTCTCACTGTGGATACCACCTCCCCTTCCTGCCCTCCCCCGAGTTCCATGACTTCCACCACCTCAGGTGAGTCCACGAGTACTTTTAATGGGTTTTAATGTTTTTTAATTTTTTTTTTTTTTATTTATCTTTTGAACTTTTCTTTTTAAAAATCCAGGAATTAAGCAGTGCATTTGTATTACTGATGATTATCTGAGGTATGCTTGTCTCAAAAGGACCTTGTTCACCGTAAACGGCGGTGATCAGCATCTTCTTCCAACATGAAACATATAAACTCCTGAATGTGTAGGGACATGAAAGCCTGACGAAATCAGATCAGTTTAAGCTAATCTGCTTCGTTTAAAAAAAAAAAAAAAAAAATGAAAGGCTGGCGATATTCTATATATTTGTTAATGTCAACAAACATGAAAATACCAAGACAGCAATTAGTTAGACTGTTTCTCAATAGTTTTTGGCTTCCCTACCCTGTCTGTGGCACTCACCCTCTACTAAAGATATAAATCTTAAAAAGTGGTTTATATATTGTATATAAGTGTATATTTATATATTGTTTTAAAAGGCTAAATAATTTTCTTAAAACAACTGGGCACTGTAGTTTTTAGCAAATGTTACTCAGGAGGAAATAGTGCATTTGTTGGGACTATTTTTTTTAGCAGCGGATTAATACACATTTGGTGCTCTAGTGAGTATTTACAGCAGCAGGACCGTGTATGTGGGATTGACTCAAAATAAACCGCATGAAGGAACATGTCACCCGGTGCAAGGCGTGGCTCATTGATGGAGCTCTCTCTAACACATTAAAGGCTTTAGCTACAGAGACAGTACTTGTTAGTGGGATCATTTCATTGTTGGTTTTTGTATTTGGATGGAACTTGTAAGAAAAAAAAAAGATTATTACTTTCCTTTTTAAAGGGTATTCAGTGAAATCTGTAATAAATGACGATAATTACTTGAATTTGGAAAAAGACCACAAATACAATACAGATCCCATGTGATAATGTAAAACAAAATGTTTTTGTCCTTTTGATCTTTTTCTTTGAGTTAAGATTCTTGTTTGTAGATAATTGCAACAGCTGTACTCACACGTGCTTCCTGGTTCCAGGTTCAACCAGTGTTTCGGGGTGTTCGGCGTGCTGGATCGGCTCCACGGCACCGACACCAAGTTCAGGCAGACCAAGCAGTACGAACGCCACACCCTGCTCACCAGCCTCACCCCTCTGACTGAGAGCATCCCGGACACACCCAAGAAGGGCCGCTGATGACCTTTAACCTCAGGCCCCGCCAAGTTTGGGATCAGTTCTCAGTCAAACTTAAATGACTATTCCGTTTTGATTAATTTAATCCAGGAAACCTGTTGATCGGTTTCAGACTTTAAAAATCTGCCCACACTATCCATTTAACAACTTTTTTGTAGAAATGTTGTTGTTGCTGCACTTTATCAGACATGCAGATGTCATGCAGTTTTTAAAGTTTGGCCTCCGTGTTCACTGTCGACGTGGCGTCACAGGCCGCTGTGGTTATTTTCAACCGGTTTCCTTCCACAATTTCATCTTCCTGTGATCTGGGAAGGCTGTTATAATTTGGTTTCTGGACGGTGACGTAGCGGTGCAGTCAGAATTTTTTCGTATGTGGCCTTTGTTCCAAGTCACCATGGAAGAAGTTTATGGAAGCCGATGTCCGCCAGGAAAAGATAAGAATAGATGAAAAGTTATGCAAGTTTAAAAATATGACTTATGGTAAGTCAAAGTTTTGGCAAATCCAATCTTTAATCCTTATTACAAGTAGTTTCCCTAAGGTAGATTTGAAAATTGAATGGCTGAGTGAAAACAAATAACTTCCCTTCAGCTAAGCATGATGAGACTTTACTGCCCTCTGCCATAACCGGTTAAGTTAGTTTATTTTTTGTCAACTTTCACAACCTGAGCGTCCAGCTGCCTCTCTACCCATAAAACCTTGTGGTTTAGGGTTGTTTGCTGGCACTAATTCAGATTACATTTTTACTCACTACACACCACAGTTCTTATTTTGTCCCTCCTCGATGGTCAAACACAACGAACAGGAGTCTCCAGTTACACTTGGTGTGACTTCTTTTCAATATGCCAATGATTTCACTATGAACAGATTCTCGCTACATCATCTTCTGTTATGTGAGGTTGTCGCATTACAGAAACGTTGATCATTTCCCAGATTCCACAAACCTGTTTGAAATGATGTCACTAAATGACATGTTAGTTTTCTTTGTAAATCTAAGCTGTAATGATAGTGGAGTCATTATTAAAACACATGAACGTTAATCTTGAGTGGAATTCTTAAGATAGAAAATGTGTTTATACGTAACGTCTAGTAACAGCACTTCACGCTCGCCAGTCTAGACTCTTCCGCTGCGTTCACCAGCTGCTCAGACAGAACGTTTGCACTTTCCATCGCTGTGGCACATATCCTTCAATGTTAAATGTGAATGTTTTACAGGAAGCTTCAGAAATGGTTGTATAAGAAATGAATGTAAAAAAAAAAAATGTGAGCTACAATGACTGGAATGTTTAATATTAAGACGTTTAAAGAAGCGATGTGCATGATTTAATTTTTTCCTGTGGTGTCACGGACACAAAACCACCAAAAACTCATCTATTAAATAAATAGACTAATAAACTAGATATCCAACTGATAGTTTCAAACTTCTTTGCAAAGTAGATTCTTTCACTCACACACACTGGAAATAATCACTCAAAAGCTGATGTTTGAGGTTTTTTTGTCCGTTTTGTGTTTTTTTTCTTTATTATTAAGGAAAAGGATAATTACTACAAATTACAAATAACACTAATAGCGAATCACATCAGCCTACAAAGCAGATATTATGAATATTAAATGTTATAATACAAGATCTCATTCAAGTATTTTACATTTTTCCATTTTATATATTTTTTTTCCTTTTTTCCTCGTTTTCATCTTTTTTTCCTCATGACAAGCCTAGGATATTGTAATGTAATGAACTATTTTAATGGTTCATATACAGTTATCTTATTCATATGGCTTTATGGAATTTTGTCCTTTTTTTTTTTTCCAGTCTCCAGACATCATAACCAGCCATATTCCTCTGAGCAACATCAAACCCCAGCTCTCTCCTCGTTTTTCTGCTCCTCACTCCATTCCCACGTCCATCGCTCATCTCTCCAGTGTCCGGCCAGCTGGCCAAGTTGTGTAAAACTGAGCGGAGGGTGTGGCACCCCCTAGAGTTTGTCTGGACAGCTAGCAGCAGTTCTATGCTGATAGAGAAGGCTGAAGACTCCCAAAACACCTGAAATCCCCAAATGTCCGGTGACCGGCGATGGCAGATGATCACGTTAGCGGGAGGGATCATGTGACTGTCCCAGGAAGAAGGCCCCCTAGTAGCAGTCTGCCATATCTGCAGCCACACACACACACACACACACACACACACACAAAGCTCACCCATTCAAAGGCTTTGCTGGTTTTGGGAAATACATGAGTTTTTCCTTGTCTAAATATTTTGTAGCTCTTATTATTCCGTCTTTAAACCTCCAGTAAACACTTCGATGCATCAACTGTAAGCCTCTGAAAATGATCCAAATCTCCCTGAAGATAAATCAACATAACATAACATTAGAGACAGAAAACAAGTACAACTCTGCAATTTCATGTTTCCAACAGCTCTGGATTTAGAGGGAAGAAACCAAAGAACAGAAACACTGACGGGACAAAGTGAAATCCACCTCTACTCTGCTGGAACACCAACCAACAGACTAGTGATTATTACTGAAAAGACCAAAAAAAAAAAAAGACACAGGCGTCCAATACAGTTTCAGCTAAAGATTGTGAGGCTTCTTCCAAACTCTTACTTCCTCAAATGCATTTGAAATGTGACTGCACAGTTTCACAGTAAATAGCTCATCACTTGTATTAAGACTTTTTTCCCCCCAGAATTTAATAACTTCTTGGTTCAATTTGCACCCCAAAGTCAAATCACTTCTACGCGTTATTAGACTTTGCAGACAGTGTTCGTAGCAAACCTGGAGGCTGAAGATTTGAGTCATTTGCAGTTGGAAATGCTGCTCTGTCATCTTGTCAAAAATATCTTTACCAAAAGAAAAAACAAAAAACAAAAGAGCAAATTGACTGATTTTAGCATGAAATACTAATATTTAGCTTCTGCACTGAATACCTGTCGATGCCCTGATGTCAACTTTCCCTTTTGTGTTGTGAATTATGTTCCTGTTTCTGAAATCCACAGTTGTTTTAACAGCCTGACACAAACCCCACCTCCATCATAACAACAACAACGCTAGAAACACTGCAAATTGAAATTAACAAGCAATTAAAAGATAATCATGATAATCACCATAAAAAGAAAAAATTAAAGAGTACATACACGTGTAAGGCAAATATATAATCTGTTCTATAAACAAAAACAAGTAGCAGGGAGCTGTAATCATTTCTCTTCATCTGTCAAATTCACATTTACATTAGTGGAGGACAATCACTCTTCTATTTGATATCATCAGTACTCGAGTAGGATAAAGATTTAGATAATCCACGCAGCTGACTGTAGGAAGTGTGACGACTGAACAGACCACCAGTGTGAACGGACAATCCAGTCTTGAATTTCTCTCCACAACGAGGCAAGACATCGAGCTGTGTGTGTGTGTGTTTTGTGTTCAGCTTGCTCACGCTGCTACATCTGTACCTGCGTCAGTGTTCATGCCTGTAACTGATGTGTGTATCTGCTGTGTGAAACAGAAAAGAGGTGGCGAGCGTTCGAGGCCCAAACCGCCTCCTGAAGTCGGTGGCCAAATGTCCGAGCCTCGACAGCGTCTCCACCCAGAGCACCTGCGACAGAGCACGACGGCCCTCCTCATAACCATCGCTTCTTCAAGTAATCCAGATTGATGATTCCAGTCCTGATCGTCACTATAGTCAACCGATGGATGGATGTCGAACGGATGGATGAACTGATGGATGCAGCTCGTCTGACGGGGAGGCGCAGGGGGAGAGAGGAAGTCAGGAAGCACCCAAAAGGAGATTATCGGGGACTCTCCCTTCCCAACTCTCCACCAAGGTGGGGGGAGGGGGGTTTGGAGGGCAGCAAACTTCCACCAGGTTGACGTGTTTCAGCACAAAAAGCCACGACTTGCAAACACAGGGAAGAATTACAGGACTTGTAACAGACTGAGTGACACTTGGAAGACAGTTCAGAAAAGGTGATGGGGGGATGGGGGGGGGTGGTAGCAGACAGAGCACCACCTAGTGGCCTCTGCTGGAAGCAGTGACCGGATATATGGGTGATTTCAATGCTGTACAATCGACAATAAGGTGGCGGGCACAAGTTAGCAGTAAAACCATTAAAATAAGGCAACTTTCAATGATCGTGTCCACACTGAGGGATTGGTACAAGTCTTTTTTTCCTTAGTTTGATCATTTGGTTCTTTATATTTTCCCCTTAATGTCCAGCCATAAAGTAAATCAATATTTATATTTTAACCCCCTCAACTGAGAGCACTGGGGGCTCTGCGGATGGAAATGTCAGTCGCTCGGTTCAAACCACTTTGGTCCGGTTGGATGTCAGGAGCAGCATGGCCTCCAGTGGGCCACTAGCGGGGCTTTCAGATGCTCAGTGTTGTTCAAACTATTTCCAAGTCTCCAATCTCACCACATGCCGAAGAAATAATAATCATAAATCTGAGATCTGGGCGAGGAATCAAATATCTTTCAGCCAGCAGGACAGTGACGATCAAAGAGGGGTCCCAGTGACAGAGAGGGGGGGTCAACATGAAAATGAAAAAAAAAACAAAAAAAAAACCAACAAAAAAAGATTCCTGGATGGTAAAATCATCACTAAACCATCCTTTACCAAGCAATGATTTTTACAGAAGAAAAAAAAAAAAAGGGTTGAAACCCCAACCATTCCTTTCCCCAATAAAAAAAAAACTTTAAACTAATTTATTAACCCTTTTAATTTTTTGTCTTTCTTTTTTTCTTTTTCCTAAAA
>CM022491.1:2103159-2123787 GCA_011952105.1 Coreoperca whiteheadi | reverse complement strand
TTTATACTGTCTCTAATAAAAATCTAGATGTGTATAAAAAACAGGCGTAAAAAAAAAAAAAAAAAAAAAAAAAAAAAAAAGAGTTTAAACACATTTTCTCACTCACCTTATTTCCTGAGGTAGCAGGGGCAGGCGAGGGGCCAGGCTGGGGCACCGGGGAGCGAATCGCGTCGTCCTTTTCCTTCTGCTGCTGCAACGAGGGGGCCTACATCAGTCAACCAACACCGAGCACGCAGGAGAAGAGAGGAGGAGGAGGAGGAGGAGGAGGAGGAGGAGACGACAGCGGGCATGAAAAGAAGTGAATGGATGGAGGAATGGATACCAATGTGACAAGTTAACAATAAGATAAGGAAAAGGTAAACTTGTGCAAAGAAATGCGTGAGATGGCAAAAAAAAAAAAAAAGATTGGTGCACGTGGCAGCAAAGATGACATTCATTGGTTCTACAGAAACGATGCCTGATGGCTACGTGCCAGCATAAATGTGTACCGTTTGTAGATTATTTTCATTATCGATTGATGTAATTTTCATCAATCGTCTAAGTTTCTTTTATTTTGACAAGGAATAACCCCTTGAGATGAACCATCTCGTTTGAGCGTGTCCTCAGTTATAACACAAGTATACGGCATCAGAAACAGTAATACATAAAATATACACTACACAAGACGGCACGACTCCTGCCTTCACACTAACAAATTAAATTAAATTCAAGTCATGTCAGAAATCATGTCCATCCCATTTCCCCAGAGCCAAAAATGACATATTCAAATTGCTTATTTTGTCCAAACAGCCCAAAGATTGAGATGTTCAGTTTATACATTTTTAAATCAGCAATGACGATTCATTTGCTATGATCACTAAACGCGCTAACTGTCTAGTGCAGACTCCTTGACATCTTTTATCATGAAAGGGGATCATTTTTAAATTCAATGATTAAGTCATTAATAATTTATTTAAGGAGTTTCTGCTGGCAAGTGGCCACAAGGCATCGTGGTCCATGTAAAACCACTGAATGGAAAACTCAGTATAATGATCATATGAGTGAGTGGCCCTGAATTTCACCTTCGCTGCACTGACCTTGGGTCTGGCCGGTGAGGGTCTGGGCCTCTTCTTGACCTCAATCCAGGACTCCGAGTCCAGGTCGGGGAGGCTGGCGGAGAGGCCCTTGGGCATCGTCTTGAGGTTGGAGGTGTCCGAATCACTCCTGGTCTTTTGCTTTACTGGTGCGGAGGCCCTGGCAGACCCTGCAGCAGACACAGAGGGGCGCAGAGAACATTCGATAGGATTACTTGTAGCAAAAGATTTATTTTTGCAAATTAGGTTTTCTTGTGAGAGATTTGAAACAAAAATGACGAGGCAGGGCGGGCACGTCAGCCTGCAACAAAACAAATCGCTTTGACTTGATTTCGACAATAATCTTGAAAGACGGCAAAATGAGGCAGATCGCTGCAGTAGATCAGTGGTCACCTCTGGGCTCCTCGGTCATCTGTCTCGGGACAAACTCGGGGCAGTTGATCAGCTGAGAGAAATCGGTGTGGGGGGTTTGGTTAGGCATGCTCATGCCCGGCAGAGGCCACTTCTCTGGGTCCACCTTCCGGCGGATCTTCATGTCGATCACTTCCACTTCCTTACTGTCCTTCAGAGCCTGACAGGAGAGATGACGGGGCAGTTAGTCGGTGCGATAGCAGAAATACGGTACTATCTCTGCGTAAAAGCATCTCACTGACGCCAAACCACGCGAAGGGATACGTTTATGCGACGTCACTGTTCACAGTGTGTTCAAAGAAAATGTGATTGCACGTTTCTTCTACTTGAGGTGACAATTTTTATGAAGGGCTTAAAAAGAAGAGATTTGCTTTTAGATCGATTCCCAAGTGTGAATAAAAACTTGGGATTTTTTTTATTATTTGGGTATATAACACGTCAATATTAGTACATATGCGGCCAAATGTTTAAAAATATAGCGTATATTTTAGCGTTTTTTTTTTTTTTCAAATCTCAAGCAAAAGCTCTCTGTAAGCGTTCACACCTGTCGTTTGGTTCCTTTGGTCCAAACCAAGAACAAAAATGATCCATTGTTGCCTTTTAGTTCCGTTCTTACTGAATTTTTACACACGAACCACTCGTCAGCGCTACATGGTCCTGGTGCTGCACGTCACTGAACTTTAGGTGTTGCTTTATCTTCTCTGGGGTCCCAAAAAGCTCTGGAAAGATTTACTGATTATAAGCAATAATATTCCAGGCTGCTACTGGACCTGTCACAATAGCAGAGGAAATGGCTGCCACTGATGTGCACAGTCATGTTACCATGGTTACAAAATGATCTTGCATTATTACGCGGACGGCTTTACAGCTCTCATGATGAGCAGATCGATTAAATAGTAGCTTAGCTTTTGAATGCGTGCTAAAATCACATAGCATACTCTGAGAGTCCTGTGGCTGATCTGCTTTGCTTTCACACCACAAACGAACTTGCTCAGAACTGGACCAGGACCCTCCTCTCTTCAGGTCTGACACTTGGGCTATTGCAAATTACCTATAATTAAAAGGAAGAGCTCGACATTTTGGGAAATACGTTTATTCGCTTCCTTGTTGAGAGTTAGATTAGAAGATTTATACCACTCTCATGTCTGTCCAGTGAATATGAAGCTACAGCCAGCAGCTGGTTAGCTTAGCTTAGCACAAAGACAGGGGGAAACCGCTAGCACTAGCACCTCTTTAAAGCTCACTAATTAGCATGTTACATCTTGTTTCTTTAAACCGTACAAAAACGGTTGCCAACTATTTCTAGGCCGGGACCAGTAACTTCCTGGAGACTCCGCTGGTTGCCAGGCAGCTGGTCCTGGCTAAGAAAGTCTGGCACATTGTGAATAAGCGTATTTATCAAAATGTCAAACTACTCCTTTAAACTGAGCGGCACGCGAAACACACTTCTTATTCAGCTGCATCTTACTGTCTGGTGCAGTCGGCTTACTGTTATACAAGCTAAAGCTGCTAATTAACTTATTTGACTTTCCAAATCTTCTCAGCTTTTACATTTTGACAGCATTTAAAAGGTCCCCCCCCCTTCAATTTCTGTGATTTTAAGTGTGTTTTCTAAGCGTTTTAACTGGAACTGTGGATTGAATTCAATTAACTTTGGGCAGAAAACAGTTGTTCTGACCAGGTTTAAAACCAGTTTGGAGTCTGCTAATCACATTATCATCTCAGAATATCTTTCTCCAACTTCACTGGTCACTTTTAAACGTGCTTACTTCCATAATGAGGTTCACATCGGTGGTGAGGGCCTGCACTCTGTGGAAACTGGCGACTAGCCCGATGGGCAGAAAGCCCTCCTGATCCATCTTCCTCCGAAGGAAGAAATCCCGCTCCAGGTTGTCCAGGCTGAAGTAGTACTCACTACAGGGGGCAGACGGACAGGGAAACACATGGTCAACATTATCCAGGATATACGGACAAACCAGCTGTTTGCGGCTATTTTCTCACTGCTCCCTTGCGTCTAACATGGGACGGACGCAAGGAAAAGCGAGGGAAACGAAGAGACAGTATAGACAAATAAGAAGCGCCCAGCCAGATGAAGAGGTGAAAGAATGAAAGCAGGAGGAGTGTGGCAAGTGTGTCACATGCAACCAAATACCGTCCGAAACAACCACTAATCAAAAACAGAATATCCGACAGGATTTCAAAGTCTCTGAGGAACTTGATGCAGATGAAAACAGAGGGGGCACTGAGTCCACACAAGGAAACTGTTAAGCTCCTTCAGTTAGGTGCCAAAAAACTACTGTCTCAACACACAGCGTCTTCATCTGCAAACCTGTGGTGGTTGAGTAAGGGGCAGAATGTAGGAGGAGATGCATATTTTTGTTTCTAACATTTTGCATTGTTGATAACATAACTTTTTTTTTTTTTTTTAAGTATCAGATCATAAAGTCCAACTGGCCAAGTCTGACTGGTCTGATGAATTTTGCTAAACCGACTGCTGCCTCTCTAACATGTAGCAAGAAGAAGAGTATGTTTGAATTTATTTGACATTTTAATCAATAAGAATCCCCACACATCACAGTATTTGTTTATGATGGCAAAGATCTTCTGAACGTTTTCATCATATTTTGGTTTCTGCAGTGTTCAAAGACTTTTTCATACCTTTCACCGTAATTCTGGTCAACGAATGACAGAAAACCAGCAGAAAGGAAAATAAGACCTATAGTTATTACTACAGTAAGTATATGCATTTATTGACATTTATACTACATTTCGGTCAGCACTTGCCAGCTGTAAATAATAATAATTCATAGCAAAATAATTCATCAATTAACGTGACCTGGACACAGACACATGGCAGAACAGGGATGGATGGATGAACCATAAAATAATTAATTAATCTTAGTTAGTTTAAGTTTTTGCTAAAACTGACGCTTGCCCATTAAGAGATGATGCGTTTCCTGGGTGCTGTAGCTCGCAGTAGTGACCGTGTTTGCTGTCCGTCTGATGGAGCGGATTGAAATTGCACGGGAAAGGATTAAACATCCTCCTGTGTGCACACAATCTACTGTCACACCAGTCTCACTTGTAGTTTATAGGTGTTTTTAGGTCTCATGACAACACGTCATCAAGGCAAACAAGACTTTTTAAACAGCTTCTAGGGCCTTCTCTGGGGGTACCGACTTCAGTACTTTTCAAGACCTACAGATACTTTGATCCAAACAGCTTCACGAACAGATGGCAAGCTTGTAGTCTGAACTGTAGTCGGGTAAGAAGTTCACCGTCTTGTACTCCGACCAAAGGGGATTATTTTTTTTCCCCCACTTATTTATTTACGACTGACCAAAATAAATATCTAAATAAAGCCTCAACTGTCTCCACAGCAGTGTCTGTTCTCTCAGTAAATGGAACAAAGCAATGTGGAACCGTGACAAGAGTATTTATAATTGCCTCTCGTTTTTGTTTCCGTGCTGAGATCAGAGTTGTGAAAGTTCTCTCCAATTATGTTTAGTCAGAGAAGAGACATGAAGAGCTCATCACCTCTGCAGCACTTCCGCATGTTAGACTGCAAACCAGTCTTGTAGCTGTTCCTGTGTTCGGTGTTTTAGCGCTGCCCTTGTTCCTGTTGAAGAGAAGCTAAACTTACATCTGCCTCTTGATGTAGTCCTTCAGCAGGTCCTGATCCACCGAGTAAAGGTCGTTACTGCTCATGTTGTCGTAGTAGTAGGTCACCGTGTTGCCAAACTTCTGGCCGTAGGATCCGTCTTTCATGTCGTACGACTTGTAGCTGTAGTGGTAGTCATAGTGGCCTTGACAGGACAGAAACGGTCAGTTAGATGGACAGACAGAGATCCGACTCTCAAATTCAAACTTTACTTAGTTTTCTGAAATATTTCACTTTTAGTGCTTTAATGTATTCTGTCTATACAAGTTGAGATGCCACATAAACAAAAAAAATACATTTCAGACTCCACAGAATATTTCAATGCTGTTTACACCATTAATTTTGACAGAAGTGATCTGAATCTGATCCTTCTCTTCCAATTAGTGTTGTCTCTTTCATCGCTAGGGAATTTTTAGCTGCAAAGCCAACCACAAGTGTTTTCTTTTGCTGCTAGTCACACGATTGGTTAAAATCTGATGGTCGGAGTTAACATTTTGTTGCTAAATTATACCACATTTTGGTTTAATACTGCCAGGAGCAGTTCCATTTGGAATTAAGCTGCACATAGATACATTAATCACTCATTTATTGACACATTTCTCTTCCATCTGACAAAAAAGGTGCTATTTTTGGCAAAATGTGCTGAATTCAAATTTGAGGAGAAGCTCTGGGAGAGCGACAGACTACAGGAGCGAGATAAAGAATCCAGAGGTCACAGTAGAAATAAAACTGCAGTCAAATTACTATTTTAGTAGATAGTTCTATCCCAGACATTGACTAAAAAAATATCTAGAAAGGTCATAATAACAATGACATAAAAAGGAGCTCAGAGAGTGAACGTAGTCGCTGACTAATACAGAACGGGTGTTTGTGTAAGTGTGTCCGAGTATGTACGAGCACACACATGCGAGAGCCGAGTAAATACACAAAGACAAAGTTCATCTGCTCGGCATTAACTCTGACCGTTTCTTCAGAGCTGCTGAAAGTCAACAACGTGTCCTCAAGGAAACGGGAGGGATGTAAAACTGGACGAGCACTCATTTCTTCCTCCGGGTTGTTTGTAATCTTTGTTTTCTCTCACTTTTCCTCCCTCTTATAAAATTCAAAAAAAAAAAAAAAGGTACCAGTGCTTTCCCCACCTCCGTCTGGGGAGGGGAGGAGGCAGCAAACCGAGAGAGAGAGAGAGAGAGAGCGTTAGAGAGGAGGAGAGACGGTGGGACAATGAGTAGGAAAAGAACGAACAACAGGGAGGAGAGAGGGAGTATCCTGCCAAAACCAACAGGCCTTCGGGGGAAACTCGCTTCTCCTGCTGAATCCAAGGCCTTTCCTCATTCCAACACTCGCCGCTTGTTATTGCACTTGTTTTCACTGAAGCCTCAGTTGGGCCAGCTTAGGGTCACCAACCACCCGGTTTCAGAGCAGAGTCAGCCCAAACACGAGCAAAAACTACATACAACACAGAACTTTACAGTTCTGTCGGACCAGCCAGACACAATTTTGTCAACCCTGCTTGATTTTGTTGGGCAAAGTGAAGCCCTTCTAACTTGTAGCAAGGAGAGGGCAGAGAATATCCCAAACGCGTAGTTTACTATTTTGGGAAATACACTTATTTGGGTTGTTTTTGTAGAGAGTTAGAGGAGTAGATTGATAGCGCTCCTCTAAATATTACTAATTCAACCCGTTACAGCTTGTGTTTAATCCAGGAGACTCACTGCACTGTTATCAAAGAACTGCAGTAGTTACCAGTCTGTTTCTAAAGGTCTACGATGTCACTGTTACTACGCTGTCAAGCAATACAACTTATTATATTATATATTGCAGTTTCTAATTTTCATACAGAGGAAATGATTCTATTATTAGTGTTTAACTAATTTATATGGACCAGCCTTAACCCAGCAGAAAGGTCGGTTATATTTTTAGCTTCAATGCTGAGATCAGAGTTGTGAAAAGTTCTCTCCATTGATGTTTAGTCAGAGAAGAGACATGAAGAGCTCATCACCTCTACAGCACATCTGCAGGTTAGATCTGACTGATACATCTCCAAGCAACATAACCAACGTTTTGTACAGTGTAGAACATATGTGCTCATGGTCATCAGTCCAAAGTACGCATGACCTTTTATTCTGTGTTTCAGTTTGTAAATACTGTATGTCACTTGTGAATTGTTAACGTTTGAGTCACAATGACACATGCTTGCACATTTGCTGTACTGGAAAGTAACTGAACTGGTACTAAGAAAAGTTTCCGGTGGTGACACACAAGCAGCAGAGTGGGGACATCCTCACCATCGCCTTTTTACGGCAGTATTGTTTCAGGAAACAAAAACAAAAAAAGTGGCTGATGGCCACAAGTGTGTCTATGGGTTTTTTGGGGACCACATACCTCTCCCACCTCTGCCTCGTCCCCGGCCTCTTCCTCTTCCACGGCCGCGACCTCTGAACCCTCCGCGGAACGGCGCTCCCTCGCTTTTCACACTGGATACCTCGTCGTGGTCATCACGCCATTCGCGCTCGTACTTTTGACTATGCCAGTCTGCAGGGAAACCAACAAACGTCCCGTCAGCGCAAACACGTCGCCACACTAGTACAACAAAACCTCTGTCAAATGGAGTTTGATGCAAACAAAGCTGTGAAAGCCAAACGTAACTCTCAGTAACTGCAGATGTTTTTTAATCAGAAGAAAGTTAGACTTTAACTTATGCACACCAACAGATCACATGCCCTCTTAACAGCCAACACATTTCATTTCCTCATTGAATATCAAGAAACCTGTGTACATTTAAATAGCTGTGCGATCAAAGCAGAAGTAGCAGATCAGTAGGAGCACACACAGATCTCTTCACATCCTGCTGAGTCATGCACGCTGTCTCAACCCAAGTGCAGCAACAGATCAGCTACAGATGGAGTAACACAGACCCATCCAGTACAAGAAATTCAAATCTGCTGTCACATGTTTTCACAAGTCAAACAGCACTAGCTAATAACTCCTGGCATTTCAAGCTTCATGTAAAAGCGGCTGGGTGGGATTTCTTCACCTCATCTCAAACTCATTTTCAGACACTTTTCTTGTAACTCTGTGGCGGCCAACATTCACCACCTGTCACCTACAGTCCGTAACCCTGAACACATGCTGCGACACTTGGGTTCACGGTGAAGCCAATAACGGGCGACGACGTCACAGACTGACCTCTCAGGTCGTTCTTGGCGTTTGGAGGCAGGCGGGGGTTTTCGTTCTGTCTGCTGTTGTTCCTGGAGGCCGAGCGCTCCCGGGGACCCTCGGACTTCACGTCGATCATCAGGGGAACCCACTTCTGCTTGTTTCCTGTTTGCAACGACATGGAGAGGCAACACAGTTCAAAAATAAGAATGAATTAATTTAGTCCATAATGAAATAAGTTTTGAATTCTGAAAGGCGTCTGCAGGAATCACCTAAATCTTTTCATTAAAGTTAATTTATCATAGACAGACTTTTTAATGATCCCTCAAAACCAAATTTTGAATTGGAAATATATCAGCAGGCTAAGGTGAACTTTTCTGCTTAAAATGCCCTTAAACTAACACTTCCTTACGTACGTTTAGGCAGTTTTGCTGGAAACAATCTCATATTTATCAAAATCTGCCAAACAAGAATCTTTATGGCTACAGGTAAAAAACTGTTACCAAATGTTGGCTTCAGAGATATGTTATTTTAAAAAATCCAGCCAAACAACCAACTAAAGTCAACAATGTAATTGCATTTTAAGCTTTTTAAGGTGTAAGGTCATTACTGCTGAGTCTTTCATTAGTGAAACGGCACTATGTCCGCTGCAGTACCGCTGCTGGCCAGCAGGGTGCATCAGTGATCCGGTCTTAAAAACAACATCTGGTTGAAGGGGTGTTGTGTGCATGTATGGGTGAGTGTGACAGACACCACATGCAGTGGGAGAGAGGGAAATGACAGTTTTAAGCGACGTGGCCCTGCGTCTGTCTGCTGACTGAGTAGGTAAGGGAAGGACGGAGAAAACAAAGGGGCAAAAAGGATGCGAGCACGAATAAGCAAAAGAAGAACATGGACTCTGCAGATCACACTGAGGCTACTGAGTCAATACCACAGTAGCAACAACATGCAAAATACTGCTACAATAATATCAAAACAAGCTCACTACAGTTTATACAGTAATGGATCTTCTGGAAAGCAGCAATGTGAGAAATCGGTTAGCGGAGCTGCTCAAACAGCATGATGATCAACCAAAATTTCCTCCCTGCCAGAAATCCATCTGACAAGAGTCCAACAGCCACATTGTTGATCGTATGTGCAATTAATCAAACCCTCCCCGTCCCAATTCTAAAAATAGCCGGGGGCGACCAAATTAGGGTTTAAATCTAGCTTAATCTGCTCGGCCCGGCCCAAGCGTTTCAAGTGGTTTTAGCTTTGTTCTTTTTGCTTCAATGCTGAGATCAGAGTTGTGAAAGGTTCTCTTCATTAATGTTTAGTCAGAGAAGAGACATGAAGAGCTCATCACTTCTACAGCACATCTGCAGGTTAAGTCTGACTGTTACGTCTCCAGTCGACATAAGAAAGGTTTTGGTTTTTATTGTTTTAAACTAAACAGACTTAAACTTGATATTAAAAATACATAGAAGGCTTGTACGCTGTTTGTATGTGAGCATGTTGCCCTGTCATAATTTGCATGAACTGTAATAATTTGATTATTACAATAAGGAATCATTTATTTAAACTGTCACAAAAACAGCTTAACTGAAATTGTAGCGTATTTGACAAAAACTTGTACCTTTTAACAGAGCAGCGTAGTGAAAGACTGTGTTCTCTAATGGGGCACGGCGGGCCTTAGAAACTGAACAATGCTGAACTGACTTCTTCTCCTTCCCGGAGTTTTGTGCTTTTTCGTCCCTCTCACTTTCAGCAGGTATTTCAGCCTCCGGAGATGTATTTGGATCTGTGACTGTGGCGACCTGCTGGGGCCGTGCTGCTGTGTCTACGGTGGAGGGGACGAGTCCAGGCTCGGGTCCTGCTCGTTGGGCTCCACCTGGAGCTGCTTGGCTGTCCGTCTGGACCCATCATCTTCTTTATGGTTTACATCCCACACCTTTCAACATAATTATATATACTACAATTTTGCCATTGCCATCATAATTTATGTACTATGATTTTCTGCTATGAATCTATTCTATTGCACGTCTGTCCGTCCTGGGAGAGGGATCCCTCCTCTGTTGCTCCTCCTCAGGTTTCTATCATTTTTCTCCTGTTAAAAGGGTTTTTGGGTTGTTCTTCCTTAGTCGCATTGAGGGTCTAAGGACAGAGGGTGTCGTATGTTGTACAGATTGTGAAGTCCTTGGAGGCAAAATGTGATTTGTGATATTGGGCTGTATAAATAAAAGTGAATTGAATGCTAAGTCTGGTTGAGGCTGATTATTGCTATTTAAACATTCTCACAACTAGTGGGGGGAAACCCGGCCTGAGGATGGTCCCAGTGTTTGTTTCCTTGATCAAAATCCTCTGTATGGTGGCCATTTTGTGACATCTCAAACGAAGGCCACTCTCAGGTGTACTTTGGTTTAGCGGTGTGTTAACATGACTGCAGTTAACATGGTAACTACGGGTGGATGTTAACATGCATGAAACATACAAGCCTGTATCATCGGTTTATGCTAACATAAGCAGATGATACCGTTTACTATTCATCAAGTTGCTTTTTAGCATGCCTGTCCGATCCCATATTCACCTTTTTTCTTCGGCCCGTTCTTCTGGGAGTCGTCGTCGCCATTCTTCTCCTCTCCGGAGTCGTCTGACTTGGCCTTCAGGTTCTCCTTGCTCTCCTCGATGATCTCTCTCTTCTCCTTTGACTCCTTCTTTGTCGTCGTCGTGGTTGTCCTCTTAGGAGCCTGGAGAGGAAACAGGTTGAGACAGACAGACATTCAGAAAAGAGCTGCAGAAACACTGAGGTCCATCAATGGAGACTTAAGAAGAAGAATTATAGGGCACTTTGAACTATTTTAGGTAACACATCTTTACAGGACATGAAATTGGCTGAACTTATTGTCACATACACAATGTTGTATGCACACATATTCACTTGTTATTTTCTGATTCAGCGAAGTGGAATCTTAACTTAAAACATGCACAAGTGTACCGTCAGGCCATAGACTGCTCCCTAAACCCCTCCATCGAACAGTGACCGTCCATCATAGCTTTGCAACATCACTAGCAGGCAATATAGCGCTACGCTAGCTTCGGATTTCTCAGCAAATCCCGATTTCTCTCAAAGCCGTGGGCATGGCGCTCTGGTAAGAGAGATACGTGTGATCCAAAGAGTTTGAAGGGTGCTGTTTTTTTAGCGTTGACTTTTTGCCTTTCAGATGTAGCGTTAGCCTCAGTCATTTAGCATGATATCATGCATGCAGCCAGCAAATGCATATTTAAGACCTTTACAGGCTTGTTGTTTTAAAACGAGTCAGCCGGAGACTATGTTATCAGCCCACTCACAGAGTTAGCCTACGCTTAATTAGCTATCCAGCTACAACTGATAAAAGCAGCCAATGACAGTTGTCATTTCAGCCGGCTAGAAATGAGAAACTCCTTCTGTCTACCTGTGAAATCAAGGACTGATAGTTAAAAAAAATTTAGAAGGAATTTTGAGGGGTAAATCTGCATAGCAACAGTAACTAAGGCATGGGCGGGGCTTAGTGAACCGTCAACTGATGCAAATTACTGGATGTTTCTTGAGCATTGTCATAAATTAGAGCATATACTAAGTCCAGCAGATACTGCACTCGTTTACCTTTTCTACTAACACCAAATGTAGCATTAATGACCTGTGACGATAGTGTAAAAGAAATCCAAGGAGTAGATTTGAAAAACAATTATGTTTTAGTACACCATACCCAACCATCTAGCTTGTGGTAGAAACTGTATGAGTATATAAATACATTTTCCAGTCCGAATGTTTTTATACTCCAATCAAACTGTTTGAGAGAAGAATTGTATCCATTCAGGTTGAAATTGCAAATACTGCCTCCTCAGGGCCACAACAGAAGTGACCGGGACAAAGCAGACTTTGCATGTGGTTTAGACTTGTCATTAGCTCATCTTTAGTTTGGTCTCATTATGATGTTTGACTGGCGCAGAGCAACACGAGTACAACCTCTGTCCTCCAGCCAAGCCTAAGCCAACGCGCAGCAACAGACACAGGGTAGTGCACCACACATGAATTGCCTTTTCTGGTTATCTTTGCTCACAGAGCTGATTATCTGAGTTTATGTAAATCAAACAGACTTCAGCCGCTCATCTGTGCTACGGCAGCTCAGCTATCAGCAACGCACATATCTGCAAAGTTTGACACTCCTGAGGAGTTTGCATATGAGTCATGCAAAGCGTTTGACTCAAGTTGAGTAAGTAACTAGAGGTACGACATATTTCAAGCCCCAAACCATTCTGTCCACATACACGCACCCACGCAGCCTTCAAGGTGTCATATCGCCAACTAATGCAATCGCATTCCAGGATGTGATTCCATGATGGTGATGGACTCCAAGGCCCACTTCAAAACATGCACTGTAGTTGTTCACATCGTTAACGGTGACTCTCAAGCATCAAACGGCAAAAGGGGAGCACAAGCAATTCTGTCACACTTGCAGACATAGACAAACTTTTATTAAAATGAGTGTGCTTACACTGGTGGAGAGATGATTTTTAGAAAGCTGAGGGAACACATTTCAGATCTAACTAAAGAAAGCACTTGTACTTATGACAGGCTGCCGTGCTTCTCCTTACTTTTGGGTTGGAGATCCATTTTTACAGAATGATTTGATAGGATCGGAATATCTTCTACAATTTAAAATTGGCCAATTCACAACATTTTCTGGTTTATTAAACTGGCGTAATATTGCCATCACATTTACGTGAAGGGCTTGAGAGTAGCAGGAGAGTGCTACTGCTCTTTAAAGAGGCACAAAGCCAAAATCAAAATGTTAAATGTCGATGAAGGTTTAGTAATCTGTGGTCTAAATGCTGAGCCCATATATAATTTTAGTGTGAAAACAGTCAAATTTAAAGAAAATGAATATGAGATGTTTAAATCCAAAAACAATGATACAGCCAACATCTGTAGGCATGTGCTGCAATTTTGTGCTCTCACAAGAAAAGCTCTCTTTTTTCTCGTCATAAAAGATAGACATTTTGTAGCCTGCATGAGGTGTGTTCTGAAACATTACATTTAAAAAAAAAAAGAGGTAAAGACGGAGGATTAAACAGGCTTTTGAGTCTTCAGCATTCGACGAAAAAAACAAACAAAGACAAAAACCTGAACTGAGCCCAAATCTAGCTCAACAGGTTTCTAAAACATCCGCCACGAGGGGAATATGGAAATGCTGACAGGCACCTAACCAATGTAGCAAACTAAGTCAATTCAAAGTTAAAATGTATTTTTCCTACAGAAAAAAAAAGTTACCTGTACATTTGTCCCATCTTTAAATGTAAGGACTCTGTACGTTTCCCTATGCTTCAAACCATGAGCCAAAGTCTGATGCTGAGGTTACATGGCTGCCTGTTGCTGATAGTCTAGACAGGTGCGGTCACTAGTCCCACGAAAGAGAGGCAGCAAATGCAGGGTAGTGTTACGGACAAGGGCTTGCTGTCAATACCAGCATGGGTATTGGTTCCTTTAGATTATTAGGTGCAAGAAATGAATGTCCGGTTAAGTTAAATTGTGGCTTATGGGAAACTTGGAAGGGTAGGCTTATATTATTGTTGAGGATACATATCATACTTATTGTATGGAGTTGACGGTGGTATGGTGTCGCCTATGAACCTGGACTCTTAGCATTAGTGCTGTCTTTACATAAAGGACCACAATGAAAATCATTCTTGGGCTTTATTCTTTGACATTTTCTAGACATGTGTGACCTGGTGTCCTCCCTCTCATTGTGTTAAATAAACGCAGCATTGAAAGTGCGGGAGACGACTACGCTGTGCTAATGTCAGCAAGCTAGGCTAACTAGATTCCACTTTCTAAGCGGAGTACAAGCTTTAGCTTGACTTTAAGTAGGCTTGAACTGACTAAAGACATTGTTTGATGTTTCTTTCTTTGTGTTGAATTTTTAGATGTTTAAGTATTATGTTAGAGGTACCATAAGTGGGTAGGCAGGCTGCAGGTTTCATATGCTACAGGTGGAACTTACAGTGAATCTCCATGAGTCTCTGACCTGCCTGACAGTCGGCGTGCAGGACACGGTCCGTGTCACTGCCTCAATCTGAACAGAGGGAGGGAAGAGCAGTTTAGAGAAGACAATGAGGTGGACCATGATGTACACACACACACACACACACACACACATCTGTACAAATGCTAAGCTTGCTTGTAAGAAAAAGCTCTACTGCTAAGCAGTTCAAATTGGACGTGAGTCAATATATGGGGACTTTTTCAGACCCTAAAGTGAGTTTACAAAGTCTCAGCACCTGACCAAGTCAGCAGTGAGTCCTTCCAACCCCCTGCAGTTAAAATCTGGTCTTTTTGTGCTATGGTGAAAAAACACCAACAATTATTGCCTCTTGAAAAGCACTTCTGTGTTGTGCTGCTCTACTGCAACAACATGACGGCATCACGCTTCTTCCTGTTGCCTTCCAACACACTGAATATGCCAAGTGGATGCTGCACAAGCTGTCAATAATAAACAGCATCTGCTGCATCTACTGTCTACTGAGCTCCCTCTGGATTTTATAAAGCACCTCATATACAGTGGGGCAAAAAAGTATTTAGTCAGGAACCACTTGTGCAAGTTCTCCCACTTGAAAAGATCAGAGACATTCTTTAAATACATTCTTTACAAATCAGACAGACAATGTGATTTTCTGGATTTTTTTCCCCCCATTCATTCTGCCTCTCATAGTTGAAATGTACCTATGATGAAAATACAGGCCTCATCATTTTAAGTGGGAGAACCTGCAATTGGTGGCTGACTAAATACTTTTTTTGCCCCACTGTATGATCTCAGTGACTAAAGCCATTACATCAAGACATGCGTACATTTATTTATTTTTTCGGTTTATTGCTTTGGATTCTGCACAAATGGGAAAAAAAAGAGAGGAGAAGCATGAAATGAACAACTGGCGTAGATGACTGTGTTTAAAGGTCAGGTGTGAGAGGTGGAGTGTGTTTTCTGAATCAAGAGACAAGCGGTGTAACGGCTGAGAAAATGTCGACAGTAAAGCGGAGATCAGAGGGATGCGGATTCATTCTTCTTCCACCGCAGGAAGGCACAGATGAAGCTTCTGTTAGTCAGTTTCACAACCAAGAAAAAAAAGTGACTGAACACGGCTGCAGTAACAGTATAAACCTCCAACCAACACAAGAAATCAAAACTACACCGACAATCTTTTCACTCTTTTTCAAATCCTAGAACAGCAAGACAGTGAAAGACAAGGGGAGGAAATCAGCAGTCCCCGTTTAGTGCAAAAATGTATTTTAGAAAGTTCAGCTGACGCTAATGTGGGGCTTCGGTAAGAGGGAATTTCATACTAAAAAGGCTGTAATGTTGGAAATTACCCATTTGATTTGTCTAACTCCGACTGCTGAAGCCTTATATTAGCTTTGGCTGAACAAGAATGTATTTTTGCACAGAACAAGGTCTGTGGATTCTGTGGATGCGGACTTCCACGAGGACAGTAAGTACTGTATTAGGATAAAATTATCTTAAAAATGGACAGCTCACCCCAAAAAAACTCACACCGAAACATTCTAGATGGATAAATAGCTCTACAGACAAGAGGAAAAATATGCATCTCCCTTCAACCTCTTCTTTAAAGGGTCAGTTCCCCAAAATCATAATAAGAGTAACTGTGCTTTATGCGATTTTCATTATTAATGAATCTATCAATATTTTTTTTACCCATTACTCATATAGAGCTGCAACTAACGATTGTTTTCATATTTGATTGATCTTCCAATTATTTTCTCAATTCATCGTTTTGTTTAGAAAATGACAGAAAATAGTGAAAGGTTATAATTTTGACATCTTCAAATCTCCTGTTTTTGTCCGATAAAAAGTCGAAAGCTTTATTGACATTAAATTGACGTTTCTATGACACAGAAAAGCGTTTAAATCTCACATTTGAGAAATTGCAACCAGAAAATGTTTGGCAGTACTGCTTTAAAAAAAACCAATAAAATAATTATTAAATTAGTTGCCGATTAATTTTCTGCCGATCGACGCATCAATTTAAAATCGACTAATCGGTGCAGCTCTAATTTAATCTACTATGTCAAACAATGATCCAAATGAAAATCACAGATCAAATCGCTTGTTTTGTTCGACTGGCATTCCAAGCTCAAACATATTCAACTTAAAAATGCTCTCTCTCTCCATCTATTTATAGCAACACATCCTCATCCTTTGAACCCAACTTGATTAATGATTAACCAATTATCAAAAGTTATTTTTCGGTGATTAATTAGTCTAATAACTGTTTCAGCCAACTCAACGCATGTGAATGAAACGTGTTTCTGGTGCTTTAAAAGACACATCTGTGACCCCAACGTGCTACTGAAGTGTGTTTTATGCCGTGTGAAGAGAGAGAGATAATGTCGTATTCTGAGAAATGTTCAGATCCGCACTCACCTTAAGGAGAAAAAACAAAACAACAACACAGGAGCAAGTTATAGAACTGTCGCCTCAGATAAATGTGCTCGTCATGTGTCGACATTTTTATTTTGAAAATGTAGACAACACGACATTTTTAGTCCATGAAAGTTTAATCTTAAAACCACTGCACCAAACTCTAAAGCACAACCCTGCAATCAAAAACCCCTCCATTATCAAATTTCAGCGTCTATTTCCCAGCATGAATAGCCTGCGGAGTTCAGCGCCGGATTTACAGCTTTAAATGTTACGTGACGGACCGTGAACTCCAGCCCCCTAAGAATAGCAGCAGCGCAGATCCAGGGGTGGTTTAATGAAGGGGATCCCTAAAAGGACATCCCTTCCCAGCCCTTGGCCACCTTCTCCAAACTCCACCCCTCCCCACCTACGACTTCGGCCACCGGACCCGCCGGTTATTCCTGGCTCTGGTGATGTGACCCACATTTTCCTGCTCGGGGACACGCACGCCGTTCGCACATGTTCCCTCAGACCTGGCTGCCTAAAATAGGGGAGGCTACCGTGGTCGCTCTCCCAGTGACACACTATCGCCCAGAGATCAGAAATAGAAAACTGCTGCTACTGTAAAACGGCACAAATTAGACGCATCCCCTGTCGGACCAACAGCTGTAGGGGACGAGAGAATAAGCACATAGGGGACGGGGTCAGTATGTTGGCAGGGTTTTTCCTGCATAGAGGAGTTTTTGGCCGCCAAAGAAGGTTTTAGCAAGTGATAAGATTTGAGACTAAAAATTGCAATTCAAATCCTCTCCTAATGTGTTTAATAGCAATGTATCAAACAACTGTTGAACAAGCAGGACATAAGCTTAAACACGGCGTCGCGGACTTCCAGCAGTCAACTCCCCGCTCATCCACACCCGCTATATTTGACACATGTGGCTGGCGCTGGATATGCCCGCTGAGCTGCACTGTTTCGACTGGGCCTGAACGCTCCGCTGTGAAGCCAGCGCTCACGGGAGAGAGGACTTCCTGTGATTTCTCACAAAGTAAAAGCCGGGACTCTATAAAAACATAGCGACCAGTTTACGTCGCTGTGCTCTGCTCTTGGTCTGTGTCATGGATGAAGAGCTGCAGGTCTGTGTGTCTGTTTGACCGAGGGCGGGGTTGAGCCACACACACACACACACACACACACACACACACACAGAGAGAGAGAGCAGAGGCGGGCAGCATGAAGTGTGACTTCGGCTGCATTCACACTAAAGCCGACAATGTGGCTCCTTCCCGCAGGGTTCTGCGGGAGCGTCCTACTCATTTAATCCAATGAATCGCTTTATTGAAATTGAGGATTTTGCTCGAGAATTGTTTTTCAGCGCCATGACGTCATTAAATATGATGACAGACAATCGAAGCTTCATTCGAAAACCTCAACAGAATGTAAAATAAGTGACATTTGGTCCGGCCCTGCGTTTGTGTTTATCAAAAAGGTCAGAAATAATAAACAAGAAAATGCACAGATTTCTGTCAAATACAGTAACACCGACTCATGTGCCTTTACTGTATGCGGACCGATGCTGCTTACTGTCTGAGCCAGGAAAAGCCCTGGGTGGGAGCGTGCTGAAAGCTGCTAAGGACACCTGAGCTGAGCGGGACCAGACTGGAGTAAAGCTTGTATGCAACAGGTGTTAAAGCTGAGACCACCCGATTTCTCCCTTTTATTCCCCTGAGAGAGTCTAGAACTCGGGACGGCAAGCCATTACTCTGCTAATTGTTTTTCTGTTAATAGACTAATTGTTTGGTCTACAAAATGTCAACAAAAAGGGAAAAAAAAAAATCGCCATCACACTTTACCAAAGCCCGAGTGACATTTTCAAATAGCATTGTCGGCCTGACAAAGTGTCCAAAACGCAAACATACTCAGCTAACAATGATGTCAAATACAGGAAGGCAGATGCAGATGTTTAGGGCAACGCTTAATAATCAATGTGTTTATTGAAAAACAGGGCAATTAAGTTTTTGCAGGTAGGTGTTTAATTCACAGATTTGTCACTAGTGTCACTTTTGCCCTTATTTACTGCTGCCATTTTCTAAAATCATTAACCTTTGGATAGTTTCTGTTCTGTGATAAAATTATGGCACTTTTCCCTCAATCAACGTCAGATCCTTCTCCAATCATTCTATACCTAATTACTTGGATGGCAGTGTGTGTGTGTGTGTTTTCTCAGGGCGTTTGATCTGAGGGCTTCCGATTGGACAATTTACCCAGCGTCTTTGTATATACAGAATACACCTAATGATATCCCTCAATATACCGGATGACGGTCGAGCAGACTGAAATGCTATAAGAAGTATACCAGCAGTAAGCGAGACAGCAAGCGGGAGTTGTTTTTAATTTTCTAGCCGTTTAACACAAAGGATTTGTTATAATTCCCCAGGTCTGAGACAGGATTTCAATTGCGATTGCAAATTTCTGGATTCTTCTCCCAAATTACGGACTGTCTTTTTACAATTTCCATAAAAACATGAGATCGTTTTCAAAGTTGAACATTTTGCCTGATCCCTGCTTTGAGGTCAGCCATCTCTGTTTTGTCTCCAAGCTGTCTGAGAGGCCTTGCCACGGTGGTGAGCCTGCACTAACTCGATCCCGTAAAAAACACAAAAGACAAACAAAAGAAAGTCCTGAGGACACAGTCGGGCCAGCAGAAGCAGGCTGCTCTGTCTGGACGTGCTGTTTAGCTGCTGTGTCATTAAAACCACAACCACTAAAATAGTCATTGTAGAAAACCACGCACATCCACTACAGCAAAGCGTAGCAGGACAAGCTGAGCTGCTCGTTCTGATTGGGTGGTGAATATTAAAACCGATGACTTAAAACTCGCAAGATGCTCTTTTTAAACAAACAGCATCCTTTGTTTCTCACTCTGTCTTGTCCCCCATGTTAAATTAGCCTTTTAAAGCTTTCTGTTCATCTGTAGAGGAAGACAAAAATGCAAGTCTGATATTGGGGTACATGTAGAATAAAATGTTCATTTTATGGAGGACTTCCTCAGTTTCACTACAGCCTATTGTACATGTACAGAGCTACAGGTACATGTATTGAGACCAGGTTGGCTCCACTGCAGCAACTATGAAATAGTTTAGTTGTCCAAGTCCCTCCAAGACTTTTGGACAAGAGACGACAGCCGCATCTCATCTGCACATCATCCTGCCTATGACTCAACACTAAAAACAACACTCAAACAAATAATAACACCTACCTGCATGTCTTTAGTTGCAATCTCCCCTGGAGTCGGCCAGCTGTTGGCGTCGGCAAAATCTCCAACCTGAGCAAGCAACAAAAACAAAAAAACAAAACAAAAACAAACGCTGAATTAGCAGGAGTGTCCGAGGCATGTGGAACCTGAGATGTTAGAGCAGGTTATCAGGCATCACTCATTCAATGTGGATATTACAGGGTCAAAACTGAGGGTTGTACAGCTTTACTGCAAACTATTACTACAGATAAAAGAGCGTCCCGCTGTTACATCCTGCGCAGAAATCTAACAAAAGACACTGTCTCATCCCCAATGGTTTTCAAAATTACCTGCTGTCAACAACCTACTCTACATATTTTTATTTTTTTAACCTTTAGCCGCATGTTTCCTGTGATTTGTCCATTTCTGTCTTTTGTTTCTGCAACATTGCACTTTTGGCAAAGGCGCCATAACGGTTCGTGGTCAAGGTGCGGGTAACAAACCTGGAGTACAACAGTCATCAAAAGGTGGGAAAGTTGTGGGAGGGGGGGGGGGGGGGGGACACTCGGGGGGGGGTTTTTCTTTTTTATCTGCCGGGCCAAGGGCCCCCCGGGAACCCCCATTTCCTTTCCAGGAGGGGGGAGGGGGGGTTCCACCAC
>CM022491.1:2055692-2098803 GCA_011952105.1 Coreoperca whiteheadi | reverse complement strand
GTCAAATACAGGAAGGCAGATGCAGATGTTTAGGGCAACGCTTAATAATCAATCAGTGAAAACTCGCTAATCGACAGTTCACAAAGTCCAAAACAACATTATTAATATGACAGATGATCTTTTGTGACAGTGGAATTGAAACTGGACAGAAACTGACAGAGAACCTGAATTTCTTGACTGGATTTGACATTTACTTTGAAGCCTGAGAGGTCTGTTAGCAGGTACAGTCGCTAGATGGAAATGTTCTCCATGCACACAGAGTAACCAATCAATACTTAAGATACAAGACTAGCTCCTGAACAGCAACAACAGGGTTTGGAGCTTATTTTGCTCATCAAACCTGGTTCTTCTTGAATCACAGTTTGGATCGTTGTCGTATTATTTGAGAATGAAAAGAAACAAACGTTATGCATTATATTCTCTCATCTGAAAGTTGGCTGCTGTATATTTGTTTTTACTCAGACTTGCTTGCACTGACATGAGCTGATTCTGAGGCATTTTGAGTACAACAGAGGACATCAAAAACGCCACAGGAATTCTTACAAAACGCCACAGGAAATGCTTTGTCACCTCCCTGCATGAAATTATTGTAGCTGTCATTACATTTACATACATCTACTGTCTCTTGTAAAGTTGAGCCACACTTTGGCTCTGGTCCCCCACACAGTAAAAACTATTTACATGTGTAACCAGCAACACTGACCGAAGCACAGCAGGTCCAAAACTCAAGGCATCAAGATCGATGCAGCAGAACCGGAGGTATCGCCTTCATTCCACACGTTCTTCCACGGCTAAAAACCGGGTACCTACATAACCCACAATGCAACGCTGACAGCTCAGGTCTGAGATTCAGGTGTGTTATGCTAGTGGCAGCTAACGTAGCCTCCAGCTGCCTCCCTCAAGGAGAGATGAGGAGCGGACTACAGAGGTCTGGTAAGCTCCCTTCTTTGTTACTCCACATTTGTTTTGTTTTTTCTTCCCTATTTTCAAACTTTTAGTCTTCAGACCCAACCGACACTGACTCAAGTGACATCACATGAGGCAAATTATCAGATTTCGCACAGCTCCCTCTGGTGACACAAAAGGCTTTATACAACTTTTTTCACATATGCAGTAGTATTCTCCAAGACCTGGAAAACACTTAAAACCGTCGAAGTTCCCCTTTAAACTTGGAATAGGTTCCAGTTCAGAGCCAGCTCTCGACACCAAACCCTACTCTGCACAAGAGTCTTGCGCCTCTCGTGTCTATAAGTGTCCTATGGTATCTCAGAAATGCCATTTACTGACATCCCCTTACATAACCTCCGAACTTTAAACTGTTGATTTGGTTACGAGTCGTGGCGTTAAGAAATGGTTCAACAGAGCTTTAACTCAAGCTTCCTCACACTACAGTTATGACCTTTGCTTCATTTCGTTTGCTGAACTGTGTAACAGTCATGCGTCCTCCGGGGATTTCCTACAGAAGCCTGGAGGGCAGAAAGATCTTTCCAAAACACCATTAATAAGAAGCTAGAAACCATGGACGGTATAAAGTGCCAACACGAATCAAGGAGAGGAGATAAAATGCAACAACAATCGTGCAACCTGAGCCCACAATGACGTGCGGGTGTGGTGTCCCTTGTAACAAATACTGTTGTTCAACAAATATTTAGATAATACAGTAGGATGCTCATTTAACATGACTACAAGTTCTTCCCACAGCGTGTTTAATCTGCGACTATGACTAGGCAGCAAAGAACGAGTACTAAACACAGAGTAAAGTGTAACTTGACATAGATTTTTTTCCCCTCAGACGTTGCTCAAACAGAGCGGACATCCCTGAATATGAGAAGGGACTTGAGACAATAGTGTGAAAAACAACTACACAGCTAAGGTTCATTAGACAGATAGCAACAGTTCAATATTTGTAACTTATCCTGCCTTTAAATAAGTACACACTTTACTCTCCATTTAGAAAAAGTTATTTGCAGCTTTTCTCCAATTGCACCAGAGCATTGGGTGCAGATTTACTTTAAATGGAGGCAAAGCTAGAGTGTCTTTTGTTCATTAAATTTTTATTTTGCCGTTCAGTCAACTGTTAACAGTTTTGCACATCTTGCCCTATTATTTTTTTGAAGAAGCAGTTGTCTTGGTTTCTGGTACTCTTCCCTTTGAATTTGGTCTGTACAACTTTTATTTAATTAAACACTGAAATGTTTGCTTTGTGTGAAGCTGGCAGCTCAACGTCTTAAACCTGCCAACATTTTACTGTTAAATACAAGCTTCTTATAACCCAGTGCTGTTTCCAGTGGTTGACTCAACATCTCACACAGCCCTAATGTTGCTTCAACAGTCTGCTGCTTATCCTAATCATGGCTGATGACATCACAGGAACCCACCATTCATCCAAAAATCACTAATGATGGATGGGAACAAGAGGATTTCTCAAACCAAAGTATCAAAGCTGCAGTGTTCACCCAAATTCAAGACGCTCAGTGTAATTCAACCAAGAATCAGGATCCTATTTAAAGTTAGATTTTATAATGGTTGATTAAGTCTCCAGCATAAAATCTTCCCGGGGTTTTACATGCACTGGACCTCCTACCACAACCAGCGTAGAAGCTTTTCTAGTGACTGGTAGATTACAAACATCAGGGCATTTCAAGCATTTGTTCAGCGTAATACTATCTTTACAAGGAGTTTACAATGTTAGTGTGTACGGCCACATCTGGTCACGTAAACACATGTTCCATATTCAACAACAAGAACTCCTGTTGTCCTCTCTGCAGCCTAACATAGAAACTTTGGCCCGGGCAACAACTTTGTGCTAAATTAAGTCAAGGAAGCCGCATGAATTCCTCAAGTATTTATCCGCTCTTATCTGCTTAGTTTGAACAAAAGTAGTCTGAAAGTTTCAAGAATGACACACGTGCATGAGAGAGCATGTTTAACAGGAAAACACACACACAAACACACACACACACACACACACACTGGGTGGCAGATTTACAGTGTGACCATCAGCGCTTTCCAGCAAGGCGTTGAAATGCCCCCAACCTTCTCCTTGATATATTACTGTTCTGATTTCCTCTGAAGCTTTTTTTTGAATGCCTATCATAGGAAGTGGGACAAGGGATGAAACGCTTAACTGGCTTTTAATGAGTCATTCTGCCTCGTCACCATGACAGAGGACTCCGACAGGCTCTCGAACACAGCGTCAGAGTAACTGTCAGGAGGAAAACAGTTAACACTTTTTCCTCGTACAATACATTCATCGTAACAGCTCACTAAGTTCATGTTTTTTTATTAGCCAAGCGAGCAGCATGGCTCTAGGGATGGCAATCTGTTTGTCGGACTGTCCTCCACTTTGGCCCAGACTGAAATATCTCAACTAATAACTTAATGACTTTGGTGATTCTCTGATTTTTCATCTAGCGGCACTATCAGTTCAAAATGACCAGATACCTGCTAAATAATCTAGTCTTGTTTAATCAGCATTTCACTGCGATGTAGTGGCCCGACGTTAAATAAATACAATGAATAAAAATGTGGAGAGTTGTTTATGTACTATAACGATCAAATACCAATCACATTTGGACACACACAAATCTTCATACTGTGTTTCACAGTACAGTTGCTGCAATCAAGTTGTATGAAGTCATACATATTTACAATCAGGTCATACATGAAGTGTCTTCGGGTGCCCAAAGACAAACATTGAAATCAGCTCCTCTCAACTAAAAAAAAAAAAAAAAAAAGGTAAAATGTGTGAATATTGATTCAAACAAAAAGCTGTGTGACCTGTCTTCACCACACCTGAGGCGGTGACAGTCGGACATTTTACAGATCACGTCACTGTTATTCACAGTTAAGTAGTTAAATGTCTTTGGGAGGTTCATACAATCAAATTGGCTTTGAAACCACTTCTGGGAAACGAACTCAGAACACCAACACCTGACTGGTTTTTGCCTCCTAAAAGTGTATCAGACTCGTAATTGCATTTTGCAAACCGTCAACCACCGCGACGCGTGGACAAACAGCGGTTGTTCTATGATAAACAGCAGGTTTGTCGAGCTCTGCCGCATACTGCCGATCAGCTGAGCCGCGCACTACGACTCCCCCGCTAAGGGCATCACTCACGGTTGCTCACAGGGCTGCCCAGTGTTCAGTGCATATCAGATGATAGTTTAGTTTAAGGTCAGAGGAGAGCCTCCCAGGGCCACCACGTCTGCCAAACTATAAGCTGCTGCTCCTCAGGCAGTCACGGTCAGCAGTGAATTCAGACAAGACGCTCTCTGCCTCTTTGGGGCATTAAATGCCTTCCAAGGTCTTTATTTCAAGCAATGATTTGCCGTTTGCCTTTTTGGTGTAGCCTTTATCCCTTGACCTTTCTATATTATACAGAACTTCTCTTAGAGATTTTCTTAATTTCACAGTTCTTTAAAGAAAACAGTGGTCCTACTGCAAAGCGCCAGAATAATTTGCTACTAAATAAATACAATTGCATAATTTAAAAAAAGGTATTTAGGGATCTAGTTCCAGATTTGGTCCCTGGACATAGTGGTGAGCGTGCCCCAAAAAAGTCCCTGCTCCCTGGGTTCAACAACAGGAAATACTGAGGTGGCAACTGCTCAAACGCAAACGTCAAGACTGCCACAAACTGTGTACAGCATTCATCCAAACTGCAAACAAGCCCTGATAAATTAAATAATCATCAATATTAGGACTTGAAATGGGAATTTCCTAAATTATTGATGTTTGAAATGTAAGTTATGTAAGCCGACCTCCCGATACTACAAAACCAGTAAAATAAAGAGTCGGTCATTATTCCTATTTTTTCCAGAATCACAAAGGTCGGCAAGTCTGGAAAAATAAATTGCAATGTACCTTTACTTGCTACCAATTTTGTGATTAGTAAAACAGAAAAGCAGCTGCTCCTGGCCATTTTGCAGACTTTAAAAAATTCAAAAATCACAATCAGTAAATTGTCTCAAACTACACTATCGCTTTTTGACTTATCGCTTAATTTGACTAATCTTCACAATTCTTCAGATCACATTCACACCACATTAAATGCTTTAAAATAAACTTTTAGTCCCCATATTTTTGCTGCTGAACTTTAGTCTGTGGAGCTTTTAGTCTGAAGGGGTTACTTGCTCAAAAATGTGCTCAATCCATGAAAGCACCTTGAGAACAGCCTGGCTTGACAGGTAGGAGTCAAGGCTGGACGTTATCTCAGCATTATGTGCTCAACTGTACAAGAGCACAGATAAGAGTGTTATATTCGCTAAAACTCAAGGACAAGACAGGCGTACGTGCGTGTGTTTGTGTTACAGAGACACATACTAAATATCAAAAGAAACATACGAGAAAGAACGAGTGAAAAGATATGGAGGAGGGGGCAACAACAGGAGCGCTGATGATTCTGCTGTATTTGCATCAGCAGGGAGATCAGTTTCAACAAACCTATTCAAGTCTCCATTTCAATGTAGCAAACAAAAGACAAATATACACAACATTCCCGCACACATGCTGAAGTTTGCGCATCACCAACAAGCGCGGCTACCTTGTTTGACCTGCAACTGTATCACTCCAGTGCCATTTTGAATAAACTACACAAACTGCAAAGACAGAAAGAGAGCGGTGTACAAACATACACAAACAATGCTGCTTAGGCCACATCAGCTCAACTTAAAACCTAATCTAATGTCTCGAATGTGAAACTAAATCCAAATTATTTAAGGCAGTCAAGCACTGGGTTTGTGTGTTTGACTTGATCATGATTAAATGTATGTTTGGTTTATTTTATTTTTTTATGCGTCGCTGTATGTTGTATTTGCGTCACCAAAAAAGCAATGATGAGGTCAGATTGGAGATAAACGTATGCACCTTAGACGGAAGCAGATTAGTCAATACTAAACTCATTAAAAGGAAGAGTCTGACATTTTAGAAAATACTTCTTTGCATTCTTATCAGGAGCTGGATGGGAAGAATTTCATTCGTGTGTTCAGTAGCGCTAAGTGCCGGAAGTGTTTAGCCTAGCTTAGCAGAAAGACTGGAAGGGGTGCAACAGCTCCAAAATGGTCATGTTTCTATACTTCGTTTTATTATCCAAAAGGCTGGCCACCTGAGTTTTGTTTAGAGTGAAGAAAATAAAAGATATGAAGTGACTCCATCATCACCATCCCCTCTTCTAACAATTCTTGCTTTCTTTCTCTCTCCTTTGTTTATTCCTGAGATCTTTCTTCCCAGCACTCCGAGCCAGTTGTTGCCGCCTGCTGTGCACTCCCGACTGCCAGAGGCTACCATTAACATTAGCCAACCCCCCGCCAGTTCACATTTACCATTACCTCTCCTGCTGTCTCTCCAATATTGTTAGTTCAATTCATTCAGTTTTGTAGGCGCGTGTGTGTGTAATAATTTTGCACAGTCAAAATTCTTCACCGCTTCCTTTTCCAGCCGCTCTCTGTCAGATATCCTCTTTCATTCCATTTAGGATTATCTCCAATTTCACCCCCCCCCCCCAACAGAAACTCACAACAGAGCACACACCTCAGGTGGAGTCCAAACACAAATTCCCATAAGCGCTGCAGCACACACCAGCGACAATACCTGCTCCAAAGCCCACAGGCTATCGCTGGTGAATCCTATAAATTAACACTTGTGCCACGTCGGCTCTGCAGTCTTAGATAAACACAGTGGTAGTGCTGGGAACCAGGCCCAGTCCTCAGCCAGATGCTGGGAATTTTTGTTGGCTATGGTCAGTAGGTTTTTTTCTTCTCCCATATGTATTGTAGCATGCTGAGGTCACATTGTATTTGAACGTTTTACTCAGTCAAGGTGATGGTTGTTTTCTGGGATTTCCCAGTTACTGGGACAATATTCAACAGAACATCCACAGAAGCCGGGGTCTAACAGAGAAAACCCTTATTATAAAACATACACATTTGAGTTTCAAGATGTATTTCAATTTCTCTCTGAATTAAAGAAATGAGAAACGCAGGCAGGACTCGCTCGATTTGAGACACACCGTTCCTAAAAAGGCAGTGAAGAAAGCCAAGATGTCTTATTTTGTAAGTGCTCATCACAGGGAAACAGGAACTGTGTGAGGAGGTGAGATAAATCACCTTAAATTCACCTTATAATGGTTAGTCATTTCTCACAGTCAAAACGTTTCATCAGCGTGAAACTTAATCAACAGTTTTGTCTCGTGCCCACTCGCAGTCTGATGGGCTTACAAGCACAGCAGCGCAGAGTGACGACAGAGGAGGGAAGCCTGTCTGCGAGAACCAAATATGGAGGAAACGACGGTACGCCGGCAGACGCCTTACCCACCCCCACGTCAAAGTCTCTGCCCGGCGTCACATGATCAGTGTGGTGACATCACCTCTTGCAGAGTAAAGGGCTCAGACAGCAGAGGGCCAGGAGGCGTCTCCCTGCGCACGCTGAGCCGCAGTAAGGACCCGCTCAGAAACACACACATGTCAAGCACAGGTCCGACCTCGAACGGTTTAGCTTTGCATCCAAATTCCTGGACGAATCCTGAAATCTATTCTGGGATGCTTTTCTGTTTATTGTTTCGAACACATTTCAGCTCCAGTGTGCTGCTGTGAGTTTGGACTAAACAGCTGCTTCTTGTCCTGGAGGGAGCTAAAACATTATGACAACCGTCTGATGTTAATGACTCAAGATTTTAACTACTGACCAAAACTGACATAACAGCCCAAATAACTGAGTTAATTTCCTCAGGACACAACCATGTCTTAATGGTTCAGATTACCAAAAAATGCAGGGGGGTTTTGTAGGGGTGGGCCGCTGTGAGCAACTGCTAGCAGACTGGATAGCCACAGGCCAGCATGCCGGCGTGAACATGGTTGTTTACTTTGCTGTCTAACACTGACATAATTGCGCTGAATATGTCCATATCTTGATGTATAGACCAATTATTATTGAAGAAGAAGCACAGCTAACAAAGTTTTGCTAACTCTGGAAAATACATTACATTTTCTTTAGTTTCCTCACAATAAAAGCCTTCCGCTGGTTTGCCGGTAGAAAGTAAAAGCTGATATTGTGCGAAAAGGAACGCAGGAGTGAAACTGATTCAATGAGAATCTACAGAAGTAGCGAGAGCTGAACACAGAGAGGCTGTTAGAAAGCGACCTACTGCCTAGCCGCAGCACAGCTTTACAACATGACGTGGCTTGGTTCGGGACGGGAGACCGTCACAGGTTGGCCGCAGTCAGCCCGGCTACAACGCAGGACCACAACAGTGCCGGCTGACGCAGTTCTCCCCTGCAGTGAGGCCCCAGTGCACTCTTGGAGCAGCGCGGGGCAATGCCAGCCAGCTATGCACTTTGTCCTTGGAAATAATGGTCAAAGTTGACACTGCAGCTTTTTGCTTTTCACACTGATTAAAAAAACGTCTCATGAAGGCTGAACAGTTGGTTTGGAGTGAATGCATAAACTCTTGCCTGGCCTGGAAGCAGAGCTCACACCACACATGAGCACCAAGGATTAAACTGAGGTGTATTTTCTGCTCAGTTTCTGTCTTGTCCTGCTTGACTTTCATAACTTCATGCGACATGTTTTGTTTTTTTAAGATTTCCTAGAATCCTAAATTTACTTTAACAGATATCTTCCTTTATGAAATAAGACAAACACCAGCTAATTGGTTAACAAGCTGCAGCTACTTTAATTTCTTTTTGACAATGACTCATCTGCTACTCGTTTCAGTGTGCGGGTCATTAAACCAACACACTCCAAGTTGCAGTGGGCAGTAGTAGTAGTAGTAGTAGCCACTAACCACATTAAAATTCACGACACGTTTCTCTCTCTTGGCCCACCCCATTTAGTAATGCTCAGTTTGTTAAATTTGTTTCCTCAAAATGCTTTTAAAGTAAATCCCACTGGACTTTTGACTTGAAGGCCTTTGGCTACAGGAGCCTAGTCACATATTCTATACATTACTAATTGGACACATCCTTGATGCAAACGGTCCACACCCTGATCGAACGCCTGCACTGCCGAGCCTCCACAGAGGGACGTGCTGCTATCATTGTGTCCAGACACAACTAGGAGGCAGATAAAGCAGCTCGAGTAAAGTGAGCACAATACACACTGTGCTGCTACCTAGCTTAGCATTTCCACTCTTGAGTGTACAGCTTCAAGTCAAGCCCGAATGCTGTAAAACTAACATATGTGCTTCCGTTTTCGACAAATGACTCATACGTACATCAAGCTTTTCGATATATTTCCATAGTGATTCTACAATATCTAGGGCTGCAATTTACAATTTTCCTTAGCAATTAATGTGTCTAATTTGTCAGAAAACAGAGTATATGCCCAAGGGTTTTCAATTGCCGATGACATTAAACAGAGAAAAGCAACAAATCATCTCATTTGAGAAGCTGAGGTGAAAGACTGTTCCACATTTAGGCTTGATAAATGATTCATTGGTTTTCAAAGTTACTGTTGATTAAGTATCTGACGAGCAACTAATCGATTAATGAACTTATTGTTTAAGCTCTAGTAATAGCTTTGTCTCTGGAAGGTTTTAATGCAGCTCGAGATGGAGTCAAAACCCTTGGACACAGTTGTTCAAACTGCTAGTACAAGTAAGAAAAACATAAGGTAAAAGCAAACTGAAGGAATCCCCCAATACACAATATTATATTATGACAAGCTGTGCCAATGGTATCACATGGTATACACTGCCTATCTCCTAAGTGGGAGTGGTCGCCTCTCCCCCACCTCGTTTGGAAGTGTTGTGAACGCCGTGGGGATGGATGAAAGCATATTGGGTTGTGCGTGCATGATGTTAGATAACAAACTTTAACTTACTTATAACCGATAAGACTCTGAACTGTCTCTGCCAACAGAGAGATGTGTTGCTGAGACAGACGTCTCAAACAAAGCCAATTTCTTCCCGATCGGTCTGTCAGAAAAGTGACATTTTAGTGTCAGAATGTGGCTTTTCACAAGCCACACATCTTCTCCCACTTGAGTGAATAGACTCAGGACCCACCTCTAGTCTCCTTTTTTTAAATGTGAAAAGTTGTATTTAGGTGTGTTGGCGCTCCATGTGAAGTGGTACAAATACACCATTTCCTCAGTGAGTTACAGCCATTTATTGGATACTGTTCTGGGTGTTTTGTTTTAGTAGACAATGTGACAATATATAAACTTTTGTGCTTTCTTTAAATTTTGGTCAATATCACCTCAGAGTAAATATCCAAGTGATATATATAATTGGAAAATAGACAAGCTAATCTGTCGATATATAGAAGACTGCAGTCGTTTACTTTTTCAAAAATAAGATTTTTATCCTCACTTCAAACACTATCCCCACCCCAAACACACACAAACACCAAACATATTGACCTGATTGTTGTAAAGGCACCAGTCAAATTGCCTCGGAAAGCTGAGAATCTCATGATTCAGTCACAATTCAAAGCTTGTCTCCATCAAGCCCTCTATAAACGGTTCCAAAGTTAGTTAATGCTTTGTAGAACGTGTCACAGCGTTGCATTGATGCTGCGCCAGGTTGAAAGGGGTTAAATCGACCAAGAGATGTTTCATATATTAAACAAATGATGTGTTCTATAGGACCAACGACAAATATTTGGAATTCAACATCAACAGAGTTAAACGGAACTCTAAAATTGTCCCTAGAGGATGAATGTGAGAGTGAATGGTTGTCTGTCTCTGTGTCAGCCCTGCGACGAGTTGGCCCCTGTCCAGGGGGTATCCCGCCTAAGGCCCAAAGTCACTGGGATAGGCTCCAGTCACCCGCGACCCCTAACGGGGACAAGCGGTAGAAAATGACTGACTGAAAATGATGGAGTTAAACGGTTTAAAAAATAACAGCAATGACACTTTAGATGTGTCAAACAGCAGGCATCAATTTCCACCTTAACCTGCAAACATGAAGACAACATCCTTTTCTCAAGCTGACCAATCGGCTGAGGTCACATCCACACAGTAAACACCCATTCAGAAGCAGCAGTAGCGGCGGTGGCAGTTTGTCCTGCAACAGTAGTTCCACTTTACCCAGTCACGTGTCGGCACTCCTTCCAGGTTCGTGACCTTTGCCGGGTCCCGAGACCTCGGGAAAAACCCGACTACAAAACAGCCCCGAGGTGTCTGATGACGGCAGGAGGCCTCATCACGGCCACAACGAAAGAGGACAAGATTCACAGAGCGGGGACAAAGGTGGGAGACAAGTGAGGCGTCGCTGCTAGTTCTGAAAGAGCAACCCCCCGATCCTGAGCAGCCCTGCTGCAGAAGCGACTGCCGCAGGAATCCCAAGCAGCTTCGAAACATCACACACACTTCACAACACTTGACTTACACAGCTGTATCATAGCTGCTGCGTAAAAAATCCACAACTCCCTGGCTGCTGTTACTCATTTTCATTTTATTTTAAATTTAAAAGTTTCAGACAACGCTTCACCGACCAAAAGCTGTTGTTAATTTGTTAAGTAGCTAAAACTCATGTTGTGTAAAGGTTTCATTCAACAGTCATTCAAACAGAGAGGGCTGCATTTCAAACCGTTAATTACGGTTTGTGCACATGCTAAAGGATTTCTAAGGCATCAAGCCGAAACTACATTTACATGTGTTCGTTTGGCAGACCTGCCAGTCATTCCTGATTCTTTGACCCTGGGCTCTCACCTCAACTACAGGACAGCACCGCATGTCCGCCTGCATTCTTCACGACAGCAAAAAGAAAATGGACTTTAAATAAGGCTGTCCTTGGACTTGGGATCACTTCTGAGACCTCAAATGGAACAACGGTGTACATGAGTTCATTATCTCTAAAACATTTGTGTACATCATCTCCGTATCTCACTGGAATCAGCCCTCTTGTAGAAAAATCCCCCAAATGTTCTCATAAAATCTTTGTTCTAATGCTTTAAAACGATACCAAAGCCAAAATACTGCCTTGTTTCATACCTGTACCACACTATCTGACGGTAAGTTGTCCCTGATATCGGCAACAAACATAACTAGAACTACAAAATTCAGAGTTCTGCTACCTGAACCGGACTGGTCCAGACTCCAGACAAATTGTCAGGCTGGGCTTGGTTTCCCATTTGGTTATTTTCAAATTTAATTCATCAAGACATTTCTCTCTGTTTTTCTCTCTGACAGTGCCCATAGTTCTTAGTCCCTGCTTGTCCTGTGTTTTAAGTAGAGGTAAGAGGGAAAGCCAGTGCTCAGCAATTTATGAAATGAAGCAAAGATACAGTATAGCTTTGGATCTCGGGTTGGGTTTGGGTCCCAAATTAGCCAGCATCATTGAAGTTAAGTTGGGTTGGGTCTTCTATGCAGAACTTGTGCCCACTTATGTCCTCGCAATTAACAAATGTGCCACTCAATGTCAAAAGACTCATAATTTCTGTTCAGAATTCACTGAACATCTCCCAAGTAGAACCTAAAAACGCCCCCTACTCATGCAAGTCTATAAGACAACTGCGTGTCGACGCAACTTCGGATGACTCAAAAGAAAAGAATAAAAATAATTGAGCTCATTCTACTGTTTACGTCACGAGCGTTGAGACAGATGAGCTAATTATTGCAGTCTTCATAGAGCTCTGTCAGATGCTGTACAAGGTCTTGGCATCTATGAAGCCTTGAAAACTTGACTTCCTGGTTCATGTTTCAGCTCCTCACCGGTACCTGCAGCGGCACACGAGCGCTGCCCCTTGCATGTTTTTGGATGTGGGGCTATTTTCAGTCTGAACACGTCAGAAGAAACAGGTGCCACAGCAGGACAGGAAACTAACTTACTTGGCCAAAGTGGCTACGTTCTGCTGGCAGTTAAGAATTCATTTTGTGCTCTGAACCGTCTGACCAACAGTCCCACAGTATTCAGGACGTTCGCGTTTGCAGCAGAGTGGTGTAACAACCACCAATGCTGCTGTGAGAATCAGCTGGTAACAAATGTTTTCACTGCTTTTCTCTGCAACCTTTCACTATCTGACTGACTGAATGGAATATAATGTTTAAGAACTTGGAAGAAAAACGTAAGCAGAGACGGTCTGCTTATAAAAAAGACACTGGTACTCTTGTTCTTCGGCAACACCTCTGCTAGCATTTATCACTAATTCACCATTAACTCCCTCAGGGACCAAAATACACTAATGAATCGAGACATTTAACTGTTCAGAGGGACTGAGCCTAACTTTTAGGGAAATTCATTCTTATTCTGAACCATACACCTTTAAAATATCCTGAAACGTTGTGCTGAACCCAATTTAAGTTTACTTCGCACATGAACATGACAGAAGAATCAAGAATGCTGGCGGCAACAGGTCAGTGTGGTGAATTCGTTAATGTTTGCCCTGATGCCTTTACTGTTTCTGTGCAACTGCTCTACATTGCCTTTGGTGGCATCTCTGAAACAAATACCAACATTCAGGGAAACCTACAAAACAACATACTGTTGATGTAATGAACTTAATAAATCTTCACCGCTGCAGACACGGTGTCACATAACCCATCACAAACTGAGCAGTGATTCAGCTAAATGCCAGAGATGTAAATGTCAGACCAGCCTCAACACTGCCGGCCGAGCTGCCACCAGTAATGGTGCGATTAGGCCGGATTTCACCAGCTGAAATTAAAGTCACATGGTGTGGCGAAACGCAGGCAGGACAGGAAGTAGCGTGGACCCGGTTGTAAGCATAAGCTGCGGTAGCTAGCGGCAGGCAGGGCTAACAGCAGCAATCCATCCGGCCGTAAATTATACAGCGTCTTAGCAAACACTTTGCTGTCACTTCCCTTGCACTCCCTGCTTCTTGCATAATTTATAAACAATCAATATTTCCAGATCGAGAGGTTCGGCTCACCCCCGCCCTTAAATTGGCTGGAGAGCCTTGTAATTTCACTTGTCAAACTTTCAAATCAGAATGAACCCTGCGCAAAGCTTAAGAGGCAGGTCAACTCGGAAGCAGAAGCTAATACATCCGACATCTATTGCATGTCTGTCCGTCCTCAGAGAGGGATCTCTCAGGGATGTAGACAATGTACATTTATTTTTTTGTTATTTTTTTAAATCAGCTTTGCAAATGTTTTATGGAGGAGGGAGATCCGTCCAACACATTTGTCAGACATCAAGGACACGCGCCAAGCATTTTGGCGAGTTACCCTGAATGTAATGGTAATTTTGTTTACATAAAAACTCCACAGGGAACCTTGCAGTCTGTGGCAAATACTGTTTTTTTTCTCTTTTTTTTAAAAAAAAAAACAGACCAGCCTGTTGTTGCACGCCAATGGTGGTTTTTGTTGACAGTATGAAGAATGCAGCCACACGCCCTGGAGACGAGACAGTCACAGTCATGTTTACTACTAATATTACCAGCAGTCAAATATCGGCGAGTCTACTCTCCAAAGCTAAAACTATCATTTTACGTAATTATTTAGACAGCTGACGAGATCAGACGGCATCACATAGTTTAAACGGCCTAAACAATCTTTGGTTTTAAACTGCGTGATCGGTGTCGCATTTTCAAAGGCTCAAATCATTTCTAATACTAACGCCCCCCCTGGCATCTGCATGGAGAGTTTGAGTTTCTACCCTCTGGACGGAGATTCAGAGCAGGTCTAAACAGGGGTGAAAATGTCTTTTACGACCTCAAACTGTTAAATGCTCATGATGAGTCAGCTGATGATGAGTAAGTTTTCAATATAACGAGTGCTGGGTGGTGATGGGCATGATGTTTTAACCACCGATGACTGGGTTGGATGGTGATGGCTGGAAGCCCTACAGGTTTTATGTTATGCTGTCACTTGAGGCAGGTTGTAGCCCATGTCTTACATTTATTAATACAGTGTGTTTTATGTTGATTTCAAGGGGAAAGTTCAGCCACCCAGTTCCAGAATTTAAAGCCAACTCTGCAGTGACAAAGAAACGCACACTGGTGAAGTACTTCCCACTGTCTCCTTTACGCTAACATAGTTCCCCAACAATCAACAGTAAACCCAGTCAGTAGTGGCATGCCTGAGGCGATTGTGAAAATGTGCTGCGTATTCAGAACCCAAATCCACCCCTTCTCTTGCCACAAATTAAAGTCACAAACAGTAACATACTCATCCTAAAACTAAAGCATGCCGCCTGGGCCGTGGAAATACATTTTGAGCCTTTCAGCTGGTGTTCTTATGCAGGACACGAGTCCAGGATCTTGTTCAAGGACACACAGAGTACACATGACTGATTAGAGATTTTCCTGTTAAAAAGACTCCTTACTTTTTCGTTAGTGAACAATCGTTTGTACCAAAATGAGACATTCAAGGACACGAACTTTACAGAGGGTGCCAACATTTTTCAGAGAATAACTTTAAAAACAGTAAAGGCTACACTCACACTAAACGATTAGACTGATTTCCCTACAGTGACACATTTTTGCTTTTTGTCTCGTAAAATACTGTATAGTTTAACCTCTTCACGTCTCCACAAATTTAACAAGCTAGGAAGGGAAATTCACTCTTTGATTCAGCTGCTCACAGGTCAGAAACACACAACATGTGATGACACCTCCAAAGTATGTATGGCTTTGTATAAAGTAAAAAAAACAAACAAACACACAAATCTCTAAACACACAATCGACAACTCAGCATCTATTGAATGCAACATAGGAAAGGGATACTCCGGCCCTGTTATCTCAACCTCTGGTTCCCAGCCAGGTTTACTTGATGAGCTTTTGGAGCACATCCATCCCACCCTCCAGATTCAGGGTACAGGTTGTACCCTGAATCTAAAGTCTACACATACTTCAGCAAAGCAAACAAACCAGCTGGCAAACAGAAAGGCAAAAGGGGGGAGCACATGCATGTGAGGCAAGACACCACGTTGCCCTGACAGAGCAGAGCTGTCTCCATGTTCACCACCGTTAATCACTCCACATGATCGATTAATAGCGACTTTGATTTTGGCAACCAGCCCTTAAACTGAGGAACATCCCTATGAATACTTCTATGACAAGGCATAATTAACGTTGGCTGTCCTTTTTAACCTGCACCAGTGTGAGATCGTGCAGAAGCCACGACGCCTCTCGCCTGTGCGCTTCCATGCTAACGATAGCTAGCTGGGTAACGTTAGACAAGCAGGCAAGGAGCCGGGTTTACGCTGACAACGGGTGCACGACATGACAACTGGGTTATTAACCACGAAACAACCGGAGTGTCTCACACGGGACAAGCTCTAAATGATATCTGGTCTCCGAGTTCGCACCGATCGGACGCAGTTTGCCAGCTGATGAATTAGCTGGCTAGCTAGCAGCGCCCATGCCTTTCTCTCGGGGAACACGTGGAGGCAACACGTGACGTCTCACAACAAACCTGCCCGTTTTCTTTCTTGCAGATTAAACGAGCAGATGGTTCGCGCGGGGCCGTGTTTGGGTGTCGAGGAGCGATCTCTAGAAAGATTAAACGCCGACATGTTGTACACGGGAGCGAGTGGAAAGGGGCAGTAGCAACCTGGGGGGGCTAAGCTAGCATGTGAAGTGGGAAGGGCCCGACGACGCGCTAGGCCGAAGGAGAGGCTGCGCGCTATTGTTAGCTGGCTAAGCTGCTCCACCGCCGGCCCAGCGCCCAGGGTTTCTTCTAGCGGGGGCGATGCGAGACGCGTCCGGGTGCGGCACTAATGTCCGCCGCAGCCGGCCTCAGAACAAAAGTGTAAACTGTAGAAACCAGCTGAAATATTTGGCGAGCAAAGGTTGAACTGCCTGGGTGGCAGGAGGTGAGGCACACGGGGGGGTGGGGGGTAAAGCAGACCAAACATAAAGGACATTTGAGCTTCTCTTGACTACTTCTCCTAACGTGAAAGTGTACAGTTGCTGCAGCCAGCATGCACGGTGACACTGCTGAAAATGAGACCCCCCCCCCTTCCCAGCAAACAAAAAGCTAGAAACATACACCCATCTACACCTATTACTCGCTCCATTATCGTGAATACAGTTTGCCTGGTGTGATGACACCAGCACAGCAACTTTGCAACCACTGCAAGACAACACAACGTGTCCACAAACGTGCAGCAGAAGCAACCTGGGTTTTTTTTCTTTAACTCTTTGGGAACAGAACCCCTTAATTGTACCTTGAACTCTTCAAATGATGATCAAGGAGAATGGGAGACTATTTGATTCCGTATCAAATGCACCAAAAGTCAATACTGCTTCGTGACTAAAAAGGGGATTCAACACTGACTTCTATGAAGAATCATGGCTCCGCATGATTGTTTTAACTTTGTGTTAAAGGGTGTGTGTGATCCCTTGTGCAATCAGCCACCCATGGGTCCTCCGAGAATAGCCTTCACGGGGAGGAGGGGGCATTTACACCAAATATAACCCAGCTTGCAGGGCGACCTCAGACAAGGGGCTTGTTAGTACACTACCACGGCTCTTTGGGGTTCAATCAATGTGACAGCCGCGCGGCCACCCCACCTGCACGGACGGACACCCGCACAACACTGACAGCCAGTAAAGTCAACACGTAGGGAGGGTACAAACCGTGGTGTGCTTGTCCATTCACGCTGACCACGGTCACCGCATTCATTTTCCTAGTCCACGGGTTCACCTTGGGCGGGGGAGCGTCAGTAAACTCCTTTCTGTTGCTGCTTTTGACGCCTTCCTCGTTTTGCTTGTCGTCGCTGTCACAACCCCCTTTGCTCTCCTCCGTCGCCCGTTTGGAGGTGTGCTCCTCCGCGCCGGGGGTGCCTCCCTGCCCGGGGCTGCTGCTGCCGCTGCCGCTGCTGCTGCCCTGATCGGCGACACCCGTCTGCCGCTTGGCCCCGTCGCCCCGGCCGCCCTCCTCTTCCTCCGGCTCACCGCGGATCACTTTACCGTGCTCCTCCGCTTTGGCAAGCGGGTTGCCGGGCAGGAGAGTCTCCACCTGAGTGGCCATTTCCCACCGCCGTCTTTCTTCCCCCCTCAGGATTACCAGTCCTCCCCCCCCGGCCCGAATTCGCCTACAATTTCAAGGAAACGTGAAGTTGTTCCGCGGAGTCTGCCGCCCCTCTGTCGCTCCTAGACCAAAAGAGCTTCGGTCTAGACGCAGAGTAGCCCGCACCGAATTAAAACATGTATAAAAATAAAGAAACGTGTCCGAGGGCCTCTCAGGATTACAACCTTAACTCCACCACTAGCAGCAATATGGATGATCCCCACCACGCGATATAGGGGTACGCGCACGTACGACGTAGAGGAGGAGTAGCCACGTAAAGCCGGGAGCGAGCTTTTGGCTCATGACGAGATGCTGCTTTCACGTGCTTCCTCGTCGTAAAACCTCCTTCCGTTTTGGAAGTAGAGAGTAGCAAAAGTGTTGTCGGGCGCATTCAAGTGCTTTTAGTAACTAAATGCATCATGGGTAAAGTGTACGTTTCTGTAGTAAGTTGTCTGTTGAATTTTGAGTTTAAAAGAGAAATCAACCAACCCATTCTGTCATATGTACTCTGCAACCCTTGACAAAAACTAAACGTGCGTCAATAAAAGCTTGAATTAAAATGCAAACCATTATCTTAAAGATTAAAATAAAATAAATATGTAATGTTAACATAGCATTCCTATAAAGTTATTTGAATAACGTGGACAAAAATAAATGAAATGAAGTTGACCGTACACCTTCCCCTCTCACTGTCTTGTGAGGGGATGTCACATCACACAGCAACTTGATTTTCAAAAAAAACCCCAAGTTTACCAGTTATAGATCAACTTCATCATGTCTTTAATGTGTGATTTGATTAGATTAAAGCTTTCTTTGTCCTCTAGGAGGAGGAGGAGCCAGTCAGATACACAAAGGTCAACATAAGACGGCCTTAAGCCAGTCTTCTGACTTCTAACTAAAGCAGTTGAATAAATGTAGTATAGTTTAAAATGAAAATGCAAATACTATGAGAAAAATACAAGTAACCTTAAAATTGTACTTACGCACGGTACTTGCGTAGATTTAGCCTGCTTGTTTCCCTTTTATCAGTCACACAGACAATATGAAGATAAGTGTGCAACTTTTAATTAACAAGATGTACACACTTTTGATGCAAAAAACATACAAAAAACTAAAATAATATCAAACAAGCAGTTCTGTTAATTTTTTCCTTTATTTTGCTTTATTTTACTTTTACTGGATGTACTTAGCATACTCACTTAGTCTACTTACTAATACACATAATATCTTTTCCGATAGCCATGAACGCAGCGCGCCGCCCTAGATGACGTCGGCGTCGCCCCCTGAACGCGTTCGCAAATCAACGTTACCTCATTAAATATCTGCCCAAAACACAGGGTTTTCAATGTAACCACCAGTTTATGAAACCTTGTGACGATGAGATGGCGTCATTCTTCACTGTTTGTCCCCCACTAGTGTATTTAATGGTACCCTGTTTTCTAAAACTCTGTAAGAAGAAGGTGGGAAAACGCACCTAAACCCCTCTTCACTGCTACACACGTGTCCATACCGGAGCTGCACGTGTGCGCTCACGGTCCAGTTTTCCAGAGAATTTGAGGGGTTTTTTTCCCTGAAGCTTTATAGTTATAATTTCACCATAACAGACTGCAAGTTTCAGTTTATGTCTGTGTTGAGTCCATTCATGTTGTGTTGGATTGGATGAGTGTGACTGTGTGTTGGGTCTATAGTGACATCCATCCAACGTGTGGCTCAACATTAAAGGGCTTTTTTTAGTCTGTGTGGTTGATGATATAATAGCCATAAATCAGACTTAACGTGTGCTCTTGTCTGTGTGTGTGTGTGTGTGTGTGTGTGAGAGAGAGAGAGAGCGAGAGAGTATGGGAAAGAGTGAAAGTGTATTTATGTTTGAGAATGAAAGTTATGGTTTCTGTTGAATGAAAAAGAAATGAAGCTTCACATAAGCGTTGTGCCTCTACAGCCACTTTTGCTTTTTGTCAGTAGTGGTAGCCTCCTTCTTTAAGTAAAAATAGAAATGCCAAATTTACTTCAACACAATGGTAAAACACATAAGCATTGGCATCAAGTACCAAAAGTAAAAGTACTTATAATGCAGAATGGCCCTTTTCAGAGTGATGCATTAATGACTAAGCATCACTAATGTTGAATCTGGTAAAGGGGGGGGCTAATTTATGACAGACTTATAAACTGCTGGGGTGGCTTGATCTATAAGAATAAATCAGAATAATCTATATTCTGTATTAATAATCTGAATATGCAAAATAGCTTATGTTGGCAAATAAATGTAGTGGAGTAAGAAGTAGGCCAACAATATTGGCCTCCTAAATGTAAAGAAGTAGTGGTATAAAATGGAAATACTCAAGTAAAATACAAGTACCCAAAAATTGTATTAAGTACAGTACTTGAGTAAATGTACTTAGTTGCATTCCACCACTGCCTTTTGTTCAGCTTAGTATACTAACAGGTTTAGTGCTCCTCACACAGACAAGCGAAGACATGTAAAAAAGGCTACAGTTCAACCTGATTTAGCAACATTCACCAATTCATACAGATTTATTAGATCAGATCAGTGGCAGAATAAGTATTCAGATCCTTTACTTAAAGTAGCAATACCACAGTGTAAAAATACTTATATATCAGTTATTTTCTGTAAAATATACTTCATCTTCAGAAGTAAAAGTACACACTCAAAAGTAAAGATTGGCCCCACTCAGAGTTTTGTTCTATATATTTTAGATTATTGGATTGTAATCATTGATTAATGTGTAACCAACATTTTAATGTTGTAGCTGGTGTAGTAGTGTAGTACAAGTGCCTCATACCTTAGTGCAGTACTTGAGTAAATGAGTTTGTTATTTTCCACCACTGGATTAGATTTACTTTAATGTAAGTACCAGTGCAACAAAACAGTTTAGCTTCTAACTAGGAAGTGGAAACAAAGTGCATATGAATAAATTATAAAAATGAATGAATGCACAAAATAAACAATACAACCAATATAAGATAATAATACAACTATGGTGATGTACTGCGTAAACTATAATAAATTAGGCCATGTAACATTTATAACAGCCCCCAGTGAATAGTGACCTGAAATAACAAGTATTTAACCCTCCACAGTCACATGTTTCCATGTCATATACATTTGCGGGGACGGTGCTGATGACCTTCTGCATGTATGAACTGAGACCGTCAGCTTCTGGAGAAAACATTTTTCATTCATTGTTTTTTTTTTCCAGGAGGAGAAATATGTTCATTTATTTAGGGATTTAACTGTGCAGTTAGGCTTTTAAATTGGTTACTGTGTCGGTATGTAATTTCAAAACCCTTTAAAGCCTCTTTAGTTCAAGTAAAAACATGGTAATCATGTTTATACATGCAAAGTAAATTCTTACCCTCTTCTTCCTTTAGCCTTGTCATGTGCTGATTGGAGGGTTCGCTACCTGAAAAGCTGGTATGGCCTCAGGGCTTCTGTTCACAACTATCTGGAGATGTTGAGGGTTCAGTATGCTCCAAACAAACGTCGATTGTAACACATTTTTTTATTGCCTGTTCTGAAGGGCCACAGTTGAAGGTGGTGTGAAGAGCCTGCCATGATAGAGAGGGGTGTGACATGACGAACCCCACAAATGGAGATAACGGTGCACATTTTCAGACAGTCTCTCCGCAAAGTTATTCACGGCGTTGCACTCGGTTGTGCACATGAAGAGTGATGGAAGTAGTTTTAAGGGACCTCGAACATGTGTGAACATCCAAAGACATAGGATGGGGTTCGTCTGTATACATTAATAAAAAATTATCCAGGACAACAAAACCCCATTTTCTCTGCACATTCAATTTACTCAGTTGTTTCAGAAATAAAGCCAAAGCATCATATTTTAGATGGTGAGTCTGTTGGGCTTTTCACATGGGCAGCAGCCCTGGAAAAACCTGTTTTCTGTTAGTATGAATGAATCAACCTGTGCTGGGTCTGTTCCTGATCCAGGTTTATCCAGCACTGTTCAGCAAAGGTATGACAGGATAACACGGCTTAATGTACATATTACTGTACAGGAAACCAAAAAGAAAAGAAAAGAGAATAAAATTAGATTTTTATATTAAAATGGATTCAAAGATTCCGGAACCATGTGTATCACCAAACATCAAGTCACAACATTGGAGGAACTTGAGATGCAATGCACAGCAAAATGCTTTTCAACTGAAAAATACAATTGGCAATAGTGTCAATAAATTAAATACATTGAGTGAGAATAAAATCTCAACAATAAATAACAAACTGATCACAAATTGTTAAGGGGTGGCTGATTGTTCAGACTGCTAATCAAGTTGAATCTCCAATGTAAAACTAACATTTAGAGACATGTAGCAACAACCTGTAATCAGTATTCTGGTATTAAAAGGTTAAACCTCTTTTAAACCTGTCTCTATCTTGAGTCAAATATAAGGTCTGACTTTTGAAAGCGTGTGACTTGAAGTGTCCCGTGCTGAAAAACAGCACAGGGGCTTCCCTGCAGCCGGAGTTTATGAGGACTTTAGCTGCTGCACACGGCCGGCAGGATTCCTTGAGTGTTTATGACTAAAGTCTGAAATATGCCGTCAGCCATTGCCCATCGTGACACGTACTGTGTGTAGTTTCTCAATGCATACTATAAATGGTTGCATTATCATGAAGGGTGCAGCATTGGTTGCTATTCCTCTGCGTTTGAATGACGGGCGTGTCAATGGGGATAGAGGAGAGAACAGTTCATGTGTGAATGAAAGGAGAAACCGCAGGCCAAATATTCAGAGTTTAACGTGAAACCCCACATGAATTCACATCCATCACATACTCACACACACCTTTCGTAACTCTTCCCCATAGCTGTGCTACTCTGATTAGTGGTACTGACTCATGAGTACAATAAAATAAGGCCAGCCCTCATTAGTACTGTCACTCTGCCTGTACCACTGATTTTATTGTATGTGACTGTCAATAAATAGGACATGCTATTATTAAAATGAGCCAGTGGCAGGATGGCCTCATCATCAGAGAAACCGATGATTACATTTCCATTCCTTGTTGTCACAATAAACACAAGAGCTTTAGAACCTGAAAAAGAGAATTTGTTAAATGTAGAAGAGAGGACAGACCTTTGGTTTTCATTTTAGCTCAATTTTAACCTGACATCTTGACATTTCATTCACCTGCAAATCACCAAAATGTGTCAAATCAATACATAATTAAATAAAATTCAGTGCACTATGATGCAAAACTTATTTGAAAATCAGATTCCGCAACCTGCAGCAGCACCAAAACCCCCAAATCCCACAGATGAAAAACTAAATCCCCCACTTGAATGAAGTGTGGTGGACAAGACTGGACCAGCTGTCCTCCTCTGCTGTAAAACCTCTGGCTGTTGCTTACAGTTTAGTCACACGACCACCAGATATTCAACCCTCGAGGTCAGAAAAGCAAATGTATGTCAAATGTCAGATTCCTGCCTGAACACAATGAAACAAAAAAAGTGTGTTTGAGTGTGGACATCGGTGCCAGATAAACGCTGGTAGAATTCAGTCTTCACCTTTAAAATGTTCATTGAGTTTTGTAATTTGTCATTTAACTGGAAAAGACCAACTCGATCCAAAGCAGCGCAGTATGGTGGAGAGGGTGGATAGGAAGATTTGGGGAAGTCATTACCAGATGTTTTTCACACTAGGCAACTCTCAAATATTTTGATAATGTAGGACCAGACCAGAAACAAACACAAATTTCCCTTAAATTTGTAAAGACTGTTCACTTCTTAAGCTCTTAAGACTTTTAAGTCCTAATGCTGTTGTCCAATAAAAGATTGTTACCTTCTTTGCAGTCATTTCATTATTATTATAATTCCCAGTTTTAGAAGTGCGGTTTTGACAGTTAAATGCTGAGAATCTGTCTTGTCACGGAGTGTTTGTGCGTATTTGGTCGCATATGAAAAACAAGCCATGACACATCAGCGTCAGACCAGTGGTGACAAAACCTTCCAGTCCCTCTGTTCTGCATCCTTCTCTCTATGTCTCTCTCTCTCTTTTGTCCCTGCTAGGCTACTGTTTGGCGCTGTTCACTGCTATGTCAACACAACATACAGCTTAGAGACTTGTACACAGAGGCCTTGTTTGGTCTTTGACACGTGTATTTGATCTATTCTTCATGTTACGACGTATAACCGTAAATGTCATTTTTAAGATGTAAGACAGTGTGTGTAATGTGATCATAGACTGTATATAAAGGTGGACAACATTCAATCCCGATCACTACTGCGCAGACTCTGGAGTGGCTCCAAATGACGTCACCAGTGCAAGACGGCAGCTCCCATATCCGGAACATGTATATATATATATATTTAGTTATGTATTTTTTAAGAACACAATTACAGAAATAATATACACACAAAACTGTTCATTCCAGGGGTACAGGTAAAGAAAACACATTTTAAGAACACGAAAAAACCAAAAAAAACAAATAGAAAAATGAAGAGTTAAGTAATTTCAAAATACTGTAAAGCGACTTACATGTGAGGAAGACAATGGAAGCAATTATAACAACACAAGGTAACAAAAAGCATAAGTGCACCAGAAGCTAGTCTCTTAAAGCCCAGCACGGTATATAAAGCTAAAGAATTTTAAATTTTTTTTGAAAAGAGATAGAGAGGAAGAAGAAGTTAGTGAGTTGGGTCAGTTAGGTGTTGAAGGAAGAGGTGCGCTTTCAGGTGCTTTTTAAAGGTGGCTACAGAATCTGCTGATCTTGCAGAAGCAGGCAGATCATTCCACCAATGTGGAACGGATCCAGAGAGGGTGCGCGAGAGTGACTTTGTTCCTTTTTGGCATGGTACCACCAGATGTCGTTCGTTTGCAGAGCGCAGGGATCTGACAGGAACATACAAGGATAAATCAATGTTAATTATAAATCTTTGTAACGTTTTTTTCAACCGGATATATTCAATGCAAAGTTTTAAAGGAAATCTCTTTCACTTTATTGCTAAGACAAAATTTATCACCAATTAGCCACGTTTTCTGCCAATTAATTTCTCCATAAATTGAACCCCAAAAGAGTCTACCTGGGGACAGCTTGTATGCCAATTCCTGACGCATTTATTCAAACATTTATTCTTGGTAATGTTGATTTCTATATACTACTGTTAAATGTTTCGAACATTGGGACCTCAGATGCTGAACCTCTGAGAAGCTGCAGCACGCTCCTTGGCACAGCATCAAACCACTGCACATTCTTCTGGCGTACGTTAGTAACTGCCCCTCAGTATTCACAAGTTGTTTAACCAATACAATTCCTTTGTCAGCCCATTTCTCATAACATAGTGATTTATGTTTATATTGAATATTCTGGTTATTCCAAATGTATTAGTTAGCTGGCAAAACATTGTTTTTGTAACTTAGTTTCCAGGCCAGTAGAGCTTGTTTATGAAAGTTTGATAACTTTATAGATAATTTATCAATTTTATAGTCCCATTTTAGCAGGAATTTAATTGTATCTGGGATATTTTGACTTCATTTTTGTACAGTGGATGGAAGTGAAGACGCGTCGTCCATCTTTATAGACTATGAATGTGATGCAGTTACTTCCAGGAATCTTGTGGTCACCATGAGGTTGCCTGGCAACCAGCAGAGACTCCAGGAAGTCCCTTCGCCTTGCCAAGAAAGAGTTCAAGATCCAACTCCCCATTAAAACCACAATGTGTCGTCTTTACACTTAAATTTTTGTACAGATTTAAAAAAATTATAAAATACATATTAATTAGTGAGCTTTAGAGGTTCTAGTAGGCAGATTTTTTTTTAACCTTTGGGCAGAGCCAGGCTAGCTGTTTCCCAAAAAGTATGAATGTCTGAGGTTTGAGAGCCGGCTGCAAAAGAAGCATTGAATTTATAAGCTATGTGGCAAATAATGAAAAGCATGATGTGAATGTGGTTGTTTATTGCATTAAAACCCACTTTTGTGAGATTTCTTTATGGTAGATCTCTTGTTGTAGAAAGAACATTTGACCTCTGATATTACCCGTATTTAAACAGACATGAATCACTGTGAGTGTCTGTGGAAGAGGCACTTCAGTAGCACAATAGTGGTTTTGGCCTGATGGCAGATCACAGGTTGTCGGTTTTGCATCGGTTCCTTGACTCGTAGTCTTGTGTGTTGTTCATCGAACATGGCAGTTTGTTTTTGAGCAACTGAATGAAACGCTCTGTCTCTCTTTCTCAGGGACGCACAAACATGTCCCGAATGTATGAGCGGTGAGGTGTTTCACCGTCATTGTTGCAGAGCCAACAAACACCGTTCTCTGTTTAAGTTGTAGCACCCGACACACACCCTCAGACCACATCATCTTTACACATACACGCGCAAAAGCCTTCGCATTCACAGTCACACTCTCCTGTAGGTGTTGACATGTAGACATAGACACACACACACACACACACACACACACACACTCCCTCCGCCTTGCCCATCGAGGCCCCCTAACAGTAAACAGGCTGATATTTTGTTCAGTGGCGACGTCCTATTCTTTGCGGCCGATGACACTGGTGACATGTAAAGCTCTCTGGCATTGTCCAGCTCTCTGGAGCTCTTTAGCAGTGTAATCACCAGTGAAACGGCAATGGGCCACTGGGATGAAAACACAAGTCAGCAGCTGGTCAGCAAATCACATTTGAAAGCTGTTAAATGGTGGATTTGCCCTGTAAGCAACAGGAGCTCAGGCAGCCTTTGTGGACCCAGTTTGGGAGTGCACAGAGTTGGTGGGAGAGAGCTTTTTCATAACCACATACACTGGTTACATTCATGACTTGTAAAAGAAGGCCATTGAACTAGCCTACATATGTTGTCCTTTTACACAACATATCAGAGTGGAGGATGTGGATTTCACTTGACAAAACATTAACATTTGTCTTTGATCTCAGACACGATGTCAGACCCCACACAGTTTCCGAGTTGGTTAAGGGTGAATTTAAAGTCTCAGGCGGTTACGGTTCTTATCGGAAGAAGTCGTTTTTTAAAGTATATTTCAATTATAATGATTGCACATGAGCCGGCTATCTGCCAAATTGAATATAATATAATTTCAAGGCCAGATTTCCTAGTTTTATGCTGTAATTGGTTGTAAGCATGCTGACTGGAAACATTTTCAAAAACCTCTTCTTTCATTGGGATCGTAGTCAGCTTTGCTATAACATTACTATGATAATAATATAGTAATATTTTATATATTTTTTTTGTCTATTTTAGTTGTTGTATGTCTTTCAGCCTTCTAACTGTTTCTTCTCCTCATTTGTTTTTGTGATTTATTTATAGTGGCTGCTGTAATACTGCAATCTGCAGTCTTTCTAAGGTAATTTATTTATCATTTTAGTTGCTGTTTTCACAACGGTTGCTAATAGTTTACCTGCTGCATTATGACATCATCACTGGGTACAAAATGGAGGCAACATCACAAACTTAAAAGAGTGGTCAAAGCATGCCTTTCCACAAAAGGCAAAGGCAAAACATAACTAATCGTCAAACGTTATAAATAGCACACAATTAAACACATTCCAGCCTCTGTAGAAGATGATATTGTGAAAAGGAAACGCTCTTTTTTCTGTGTGCATGTGTTTAAACCTTCTGTATCTGAGAAACTATGATGTAATGGGCTCAGTGAAACAAGCAACATGTCACCATGTGGCAACTCTACACGCCACCTAGTGGCACTTCAGGACCCAGAAGTCAGTACACGTCTCCACAGCAGAATGAAACAAAAGCTATGGTCCTTTAATCTTGTCCAGAGTGACCTTTGGTGAATGCAGCAGTAGAATAAGATCAATCTCCCATAGTAGGTTAGTTTATTGTGTCATGCACATACAAGTTCCCAGACTTGGACTTGGACTTGGACTTATAAGATACCAAAATACCCGGTGCAGGCATGAACATAACTTCTTACATATAACATTAGATTGCAAATAAAGAACTTTTATAGTTATAAATAAAATATGTCACCAGTTTTTTTAAATAGTTTTTCAGAATATCCTTCCAAAAGAACTCATCAGAAATTAAGGACAATTTACTAAATAGTGTAGCCTTTAAATCATCATCTAATGAGTCATCTTCAAGCTCACCTAAATCCCACAACAAAGTCTTTCCACTTCAGGGAGACCATTAAATCTGTTCCTATAGCTAAAGATAATGTCAGAGAGTCTGACTTTTAGATACATTCTGCTTCACATGTTTGTAATTTAAGGTTGTACCAAACATCAACAGACCATCTTCCCTTATGAACATTACACTGTTACCTGTTTTGAAAAAACAAAAACAAAATTCAGATTTCACCACACTAATCCAGATTAGTTCTTCCTGGGCTCAACTGAAACGCTTAAACAATTATCTTGGCTAACTGTGGAGGTTACATTAAAATCTGTTATTCATGCCAAATGTCATTTGGAATGTGCTCCCCACCAACATAAGACAGATCAAAAGTCATTACAACTAAAACCGACGAATCTCATTATTGTCAATTATTATTTTTGATTGTTTTTTTTGTTGTTGTTATTTATTTTGGCAATTCTGTTCCTGTTTTCATTGTTGTTTCATTGCAAGTTTCTACTGTTTCCCTTTTCAAATGTGAAGTGATTTCACTTATATTCTGATTTTTATTAATGATCCCTTAGATTAAGCAATGCCTCTTTGTGACCCCTCATTATAAGTTCAACGTGAACCTATAAGCACTTCCAAATTTAAAAAATCATCTTGTGACCCTTCAGTTTTATCTTTTGACTCCTTGGAAAAGTTCAGACCCCTGGATTGGAAACCATTGCTTTGAGGTACACATTTGTGCCAATGTGGTCAGAAAGGTATATGGTTAAGGTAGTTTAAGGCCAGTTAGCAACAACTGGAGTAAAATTAGACATAGTATTGTATGGTATTGGTATGGCCTCATTTGACATGGTACACTCTAAAAAATACCTGTGAAATCAACAGTAATTTATCTTTGTTAGTTAACAGGTTAGCGGCCAAAGAGTCAGATATTTCCTCCAGAAACCAAAAACACAGCTAAAAGGAAGATTAAATATCATTGCATTTGTTAGGTGTCCAGAAACAAGACTCAAAATATATGCTATTGTTCCTTATCTGCAAGATGTGTAAACAGGCAACTATTTGCTAACAAGTTGCCATATTAATGAGGGGATAATATGTCAGTGTTGAATTTACAGCATTTTTCTGCTGCCGTGAAGTGGCAAAAAAATTATTGCAGGTTTAAAATCAATAAATGTTGGAAATATATTGCTCAGGCACTCTATTTTTCTGATAACTGTCTAAAACTATCCTGTCCGACACTTGATTAAGCCAAGATGCTGTGACACAATAACATTTAGTTCACCATTCTGCTGCACAATTACTCCACAGTGTTCGGATATCAACCCGAAGCTGCCTTCACTATGCTGCCTTATGGTCAACTCTAGGATTCAATTCAAAACTCTTCTAAAGGCCCCACCATTACTCAGTAAATTACTGATCCCATACAGGTCCACTAGGCCTCTTAAATGCAGATATATGTATATATATATATATATATATATATATCTTTTGTAACTGTGAAGCAGTTTTGTAACCCTGGTTTTATGAATAAGGTTTCACTTACTTATCCTCTAAAACAACCTAACCATAACCCATCGACTAATTTCAAGTCACTAAAACTCAGCTACTAACATTATCTGAGTAAAACCAGTGTGACACAACAGTATAATTTCAGTTCTTCCCCAGTTAGAGTAGACTCGGCTGTATCAGGACAGGGTGTGCCAAACCTCAGACCAGATGATAATATTGCTGTTCAAACTCACTCCCCAGAAAATAGAAGCCTACTTTGTAATAACCAGATGAATGCATGGCGTGCACACACATGGGCCTACATATTAGATTCCATTTAAAATCAGGTGGAACTGAAATTCTCAATGTCTTATTGATCAGTAACTATTGATGACAATAGGCTATGTCTGGATGAACATGAGTGGTCAAGTCACGCAACACTGTACCTCCATCTAGTGGCCACATATAGCTTACAAATATGTAAGGAAGATGTATGTCCTGTGAGAGCTGAAGAAATTCAACCTGCCAACGAAAATTATGGTGCACTGGGAAGGTGATTGGCTGCAGTCTACCTTCCCTCCAGGTCCCTGAAGCCAGCAGGAAAGATTGTGGCTGACCCCTCCCACCCTGGACAAATAAACTGTTTCAGGCACTCCCCTCTGAGGCTGCAGTCTGCCAAGACCTACACCACAGCACAGAAACAGTTTCTTTCCATCTGCAATCGGCCTCATCAACAAGGCACTGACTCATTATACCCCCCCCCCCATCCCTGTGCAGTACAGTAATACTGTAAAGTTTGCACATTCTCCAGTAAATATGTTACTCATTACACATACTGGAATTTAAATACCATGTCATATTGTGCATACTCTATTCCATGATTACTATTTTCTTTTTTTATAGCTATGACTCTTCACCTGCACTGCTTAATTTTGTTTCTTTATTCTTCTTTATATCCCTGTTATGTTTATTGTCTGCACTAAAGACACCAAAGCAAATTCCCCGTGCGCATAAACCTGCTTGGCAATAAAGCTGTTTCTGATTTCTGATTCTGATTCTAAACAGAAAGGGTTAATGCTCAGGAAACGTTTGCCTCGGCACACTCCTTCCAAACTCCATTTAAAAATGTGGCAGATTCCTGCTGCCTTAAATATATAGGCCTATAAACAGAGATGCAAAATATTCCAATAATAATTAAAATGTCAGAGATTTAAGGAGGCACTCTTAAATCCGGCATACACACACACACACACACACACACACAGATATCTACCTATATAAAATAAAATAAAATCCAACAATAAACTTATCGATTGAACATTAAGCTTTTTAATTGGTTAGCGCTGCTCCATACCGCCCGCAGGGGGGCGTTCTCGTGAAGACAGTGAGTCCAAAGACTTGATTCGGAGATTAAAGTTTGATTTTCCATTTAGGCCTAAGTACTTGACTAAAGGCACCTACGCCGATTGAAAGAGCGTCTCTCAGCGAAGCAGAAAACGCATTCGGTCCTTTTACAGAATACACCTACATGTGATGACCAGTAGAAAAAAAGAAAAGAAAAGAGGATTATCTCGTAATGTTTTTGAGCGGATATTGGATCCCTGTGGACCCAACTCGTCCAAGTCGCGTGCGAGCCAACCAGCAGTACAGGTTCAACGAGACTATAGATAGCCCTTATTGTGCGTGTCTGCTCCACAAAACGGACTGGTTTTTTAGGGATTAGGCTATGTCGCCATGGCAGTTCAAAACGCGACACTGCTCTCAGTATAGCCCACAGGCTATTTAATGAAAAACAGTTCCTACTCAATTCGAACCGCACCGAGCTGCATTTGTTCCACGTGGTTTCTTCCCAAAAACCCTAACCCGTGAGAGCGGTTTCTTTTTGCTTTCCTTCATAAGTAGCCTATAACCTGACTGCAGTTAGACCTACATTGGTTCCCCGGCTCTTGCCTGCCTGCCCTGACACGCTAGTTATGTCCTCCCGGTGGGCGGCGTCACAGTCGGGTTTAAAAGCCCACGGGCTCCTCTCGATTTAACGTTATACATTATATTTCCTCCTAAAGCTGACACGCTCCTCTGCTCTGGCTGAACAGCTGAAATGGCGCTAAATGGTCAAACGGCGGTAGTGACCGGAGCAGCGCTGGGGATAGGAAAAGCAATAACGGAGAAACTCCTGCAAAACGGCGCCAAGGTGAAGTTCTGACTCCGCTGTGGAGAAAAGCCCTACGTGTGTGTGTGTGTGTGTGTGTGTGTGTGAGTCAGGATCAGGACATCAGCATTTAACAGTGGCAGAGTGGATGTCCAATATGTACCTGCATTCACTGGTGGAAAAGAACTAAGCACATTTACTCAAGTTCTGTACTCACATTCACCTTTGAGGTACTTGCAGTAGGCTACGTGAGTATTTCCAATTTTTATACTTTAAACTTCCACTCCACTCAATGTTTAGAGAGAAATATTGCACTTTTTACTCCACTACATTTATTTGACAGCTAGTTGCTTTGAGTGGTGGAAGAAGTATTCAAATCTTGAGCTCAAGTAAAAGTAGCAACACCACAGTATAAAGACACTCCCTTACAAGTACAAGTCCTGCATTCACAATGTCATTATTATTAGTAGGGTTAGCAACTAAATGCACTTAGACTATCAAAAGTAAAAGTCCTCATAAAGCAGACTTGCTACTTTCAGTGTGTACATCGTTATTATTGATGTATTAATATGTAAGCAGTAGTTTAATGTTGTTGTTTGTCAAAGTGGAGCTAATTTGAACTACTTTATATACTGCTGGGTAGTTTCATCTGACATAACGCAGCATATTTTATTAACTGGTCATATGTTTTGTATGTAGAATCTTAATCTAAAAGTAACAAGTAACTATAGCGCTTAAATAAATGTAGTGTAGTGAAAAGTACAATATTTCTTTCTATAAAGTAGCATAAAATGGAAATACTCAAGTAAAGTACAAGTACCTCAGAATTGCAGTAGTTGTAGTTACTTTCCATCACTGGTTGTTTTGTATATTATTTTTCAGCTTCTGAAACGTGATACGTTGTTCAGTGAAAAACAACGGTAACCCTTTATTTGAATGGGGTGTGCATAAGACTGACATAGCACTGTCATAACCATGACGTGACATTAAGTGTCATTCGGTCAGTTATTTCATTTCTAATGCAAAGTTGACATTGTTTGAGATGTCTTCGTTATGACAATTTGACATTAACCAAGACAACATAACCTGTCTTAAACACGCAATGCCAGGCCGAATAATCAAACCTAAATAAACTATTTAGATGTATGTGTTAACATTACATTAAACTGTCATATGTGGTTGGCTTCGACATTGGCTGTCATGAGACCTTTATAATTGTGTCATGAATCATTTTCTTGATCTCAACTACAGTGGTACAATTTGGACTTGTCATAAAGATGTCATTAAATGTTATTACACTGTCAAATGCTTTTAAATACCTTAACAAAAGCAATGGCAAAAGCAAATTTAAAACAAGTTGATTAAAATTAACAGAAGGATGCATCTATCTATTAATCCATGCCAGGCCTGCCTTTGAGGGTGATGGAGACTATTTAGAGCGTGAGAGCACGTTCCACACATTCATTATAGAGTATTTGGCAGATGGTATAAGACAACAGATATCAGTTTTTTGTCACTGAGGTTTTTGAGCTTCTTAAAGGCACACTCGACCTAAAGTTCAGTTCACTTATTTAGCTTGACAAACTAGAGGAGAGGGGTATAGAAGAAGTCAGCGTTTAGGAAGCAGAGGGATGTCTAATGAATCGTGGTACATAATGGGAATTGTAGGATCCAGTGTTTTTGGAGCTAGACCCCTGCTAGAGATTAAAAAGTCAGGGTATCTCGACCTCTGCTCAAAATTACTGCAATTAAACTCAAAATCAAAAGGCACGCAACTACATCCTCTAACAGGATCATGCAGCTGAATCAGCACCTCTCTGAAACAGTTTCAACAAAAACTGAACTTTTTACCTTCATGAAGGTAGGATTCATTGCAGGGCTGTTGTATTACACTGCATTAGTTGTAGTATATGTGATGGTCCTGCACCTGTACAGGTAGCCCTGCTGGATGTGAATGAAACTGCAGGGAAGAGTTTGAAGGAAGTCATCGACAAACAGTACGGACCAGAGAGAACTCTGTTCCTGAACTGTAATGTTGAGTCCGAGGAGCAGATCAAAGGTAACACCCACACTAACACAAACATGAGAAAAACAAAGTATTGGGGGGGCTGAAGAGTGGAAAACAGCTGGACTCTCATTTATTGATATAAACAAGCCTAGAAACGCATGAAGCTAATGAATCCCACCAGGACCTCGCAGAGTTGTTTGTGATTTGTTTTTGCAACCAAAAGTTCCTGTCAGCAGATGTTTCCCAGGAAGCAAAACTCCCAAACTCAGGGACATCTTGTCTTGAATTAAGCCGATTAGGCCTGCTTTAATCGCAGGTCGAAAAACCGCCCTGCAGATTCATTTGAGGTATACAGTTACATTAACTATAGTTTAAGTACGGGGAAATAATATGCTCAGATTTATCAAATGGTCATGTCAACAATAGGGAGAAGACCAAACACCCTGAGCCCACAACGTACTTACAATGAAGTTAAGATTAAGTTCAAGGTTTGTTGTGTGTGTTCTGAACCGGATTATTTTCTGTGGGAAGGTGTGGTAAAAAAATTCAATGTACAAGCATTCCTTTGACCATTTCACTTGTGAAAATATTGCACAAGTCACCCAAAATCTCTTTCAAAGCATGCAGAGATTGTTTGTTCATTTATTGTGCATTTGTTTGGTATATTTGCATGTTATCAGAACGCTGCCAGAGCACAAGCTTTCGGTTGAACACACTGCTGATGCATATGAAAAAAATCTTGGACTTGATTGGGGAAAATTGCGTCCCTTCATACCCCCTTGACTGAGTCCTGCGTTTGAGTCCAGCCTTGGAGTAAATCGTAGCAAAAGTGAATTAGAATTTCATGTCAGTGAATGACGGCTGCGACTAGTGATTATTTTAATTATCAATAAGCCAACAGATTATGTTCTATTATTTATTTATCTATAAAATGGCTGTAAATAGTGAAATTCCCATCACAAGTTCCTAGATTTGAGGTGCAAATGTCTTTTTGGAATTTTTTCTTTGAAATATGACTTGAACAATTCATGGATTATCAATATAGTGGCAGATTTTATTTTTAATGATGCCACCGTGAAAAGGTTTCTGCAACTGTCTAAGTGTACGGGAACTTGGTTATGAAAAGGGAACTACTGTTTTTTGTCTTCTTCTCTCAAGCTTCCTTTCAGAAAACCGCAGAAACCTTTGGAGGAATAGACATCCTGTGCAACAATGCGGGCATACTGAATGAGAGCGCGTGGGAGAAAACTGTCTCCATAAACCTCGTAAGAAGTAGAAAGAGTAACAATCTGGTTGGGATTATTGCCATTTGTGAGCTGCACCACTCCCACAAGGGAAATGACACCACAATACAATATTGTGCTTCACAGTGATTCATGAATTACTGCTTGTGCCAACGTAAGCAGAAACATTTACATTACTTTTTTCTTTTCAGCAGTTAGAGTGAAGAAATGCTTTGGCAACCCAGCAGTTCAATTTTACATTCAGCTTCCTCTGTTTCATTTCACAACATTAATTACTCAAAGGACGCCCTGCAGCAGCCGCTAAAGTGTCCACAGAGAAAGAGATTTTTTGCTGTCAACACCAAAATACAGCTGTAAATATTCTGTGTTGTAGGTGGGGGTTATAAGGGGGACTTACCTGGCTCTGGAGCACATGAGCAAGTTGAGTGGAGGTCGGGGAGGGGTTATTGTCAACACTGCATCCATGGCAGGTAAAACCCAACCTGTACTGCATAATGTGTTTGTGTTGTTAAAAGAAAACAGCATTCTTTGCATTCCTTAACAAAAAAAATTGTACAGTGAAATGATAGGTATTTTCTTTTCTTTAGTTTGTTTTGTGGTAAGACTCGAAAGCGTGAGCAGAGATAACTGATGTGGCTTACCATTATGGAATGCCATTTCATTCAATATTAAATAAATAAATAAATGAATAAATATGCCTATGAAATTAATAAATATGCCTCTGAAATGAATAAATGAGTCAGTAATTAAATAAATTAGATTTCATTTCATCGGACTTTCATTTCATAGTGACACATTTATTTATTTCAATCACTGTGGTAGCATTCATGTTAGCTAGTTTAACAAACGTTAGCGCCATGAGTCCTTTATTTACAGCTGACGTTAGCTCTGTTTCTATGGAATGCCATTTCATTGTTTGGTCTGCACCAGGATTCGATTGACAGCTTTCTAACGTTAACGTTACCCAGAAACAAATGAACCACGCTAAACAGGCAAACAGACCTAACATTTTAACCAACCCAAACAGGTTTGCGGCACTATCTTTGGTGTGTACGTTGTGAGATCGGCGGTTGCAGCCTATCACGCAGCAATAACGATCCTGATGTTATGATGATATTAATTATGATTTCAAATGATTTTAAACCTAAAGTACCCGATTGAAACTGGCCGAGTAGAAACAGAGCTAACGTCAGCTGTAAATAAAGGACTCATGGCGCTAACGTTTGTTAAACTAGCTAACATGAATGCTACCACAGTGATTCGGTGATAAGGTCATTATGAAATGAAAGTCCGATGAAATGAAATCTAATTTATTAAATTACTGACTCATTTATTCATTTCAGAGGCATATTTATTAATTTCATAGGCATATTTGTTCATTTATTTATTTATTTAATATTGAATGAAATGGCATTCCATATACCATGAATAAGGCATTCAGTATTACAGTATTTGGAAGGTTGTACAGTCAGTTCAAGTTATGATTTTAATAGTTCTTGTCCTTGTTTGTCAAACAATAACCAGCAAATATTTTCATTGACACATGAAAATCACAATATCCAGTCTTGAGGAGCACACTTGTGCATGCTTGTCTCTATTATTAGCTGCCCTTGCAGGTGCGTAAATCCTCAGAAATGTTTTACCAAAAATTAAAAAAAGGCAGATGGAAAAAGGATCTGCACGTCAATGGGATGAATAAATATTAGCGAAAAGGTCAGGGTTAGAAAAGCATACTTCTTTACTTACATAAGAACATTATTTGGTTTGCTAAGAATTCACCAGCCTGCAGACCAGGAATTCTGGTATACAGAGAAGCTCCATCTAATACAGCTAAAAAAGTTAATAAAAGCATTTCTAATGAATTCTGTGTATGCGTTTTGGTAATATCTTGTATATCTGAGAGGGTATCTTGGCCCCATCTCTGCAAGCCAATAGTAAGAGTTAAATGCGTCACAGCGCACTGATGGAAAATGTAACAAATGCCACCGGGTCTCGACATTGTTGCATGAAAATAAGAGACACATTTTGTGAATCCCGGTTTTGACAACTCAAAATTCAAAACTCAAAACCCTAATATTGACTGATATAACCCACGGCCTACAGGTATCGGACCGCTACTCAGCTGTCCTGTCTACACAGCCACGAAGCACGGAATGGTCGGCTTCACTCGAGCCATGGCGGTAAGGAAGGTTTTTTTTTACGATAAAGGCCCGAGAGATGAAGAAAACATCGGTGTACAAGAATTTGCAGCAGAAATCAAAACAAACAGTCAATTGAATTGTTTTCCATGTACAGACAACGTGTTTGCACCAATCGTTGCAATGACTTTATAGCTTTTAGATCCTGACACGTTCTGGATCCCAAGATGAGTCATGATGCACTACCTGGATCCATTGTTTGAGAACCTGGTTTGGCACAGTACAAGCTGTTTAGTAGAATAAAAGCACTATAATCCAGGAGTGAGACAGATACACAGGGCTTTCCCCTTTTAGTGCTTGTATTATACCTTACGCCTCGGAACAGTTGAAGCTTAATTGTGTGGATGTGTGTGTCTGTTACTAGGCTGCCTCTACCGCATCAGGCTACGGTATACGGGTCAACGCCCTTTGCCCAAGTTTCGTCCAAACTGACCTCTTCTCCAACATTAGCTGCAGCCTGGGGCAACACTCCCACCTGGCTGGTGCAACCCAACAATTAGTAGAAAAGATTGGGATGTTGAAGTGAGTCTTTGCTTGTGTCCTTTTGTTCAAGTCAGAACCAAACCTCACAACATTTTGTTCTATCTTTTCCACTGTTTGTTTTGCAGCAGGTTAACCGTAGGTGCTGCCTGTCATTTTTAGACCCTTGGATGACATCATGTCGTAGTACATTATCATGACAGCGTATGATACTGCGTACGTGCCTCTTGAGTGGGGTCACTGTACCTTTTTTATTTCAGTGTATCCGAGGTAGCGGACGGCCTCCTCGAGCTTGTGACAGATGAGACGAAGAACGGAGACGCCCTCCTGGTGCTCCCGAAAGGAAAGAAATACGTGACTTTTCCCTCATTCGTCAAGTAACTTTTGGCAATGACAAACCACAAGACCATCACACAGAACCGACGCCTCCGAGTGCATCCTGTAATCCAAACTGCAAAGTCTCTCAGTGCTATAATATGCAAAATCAGCAGACAATGTGTATACAACACACAAGTCATTTCCGCTAAAATGTTTGAGTAGTCTATACAATGTACGAAGAAGGTCTACGTTGTAGGCTTTTTGCATCTTCTACTGGTTTTCATTCATTTTGCTAGCACTAATGCTATATTATAATCATTGCTTTTGCTAACTACAATAGCTGTGTCCTCAAACACCTCAACATTTAACACACCACCGTATTAACACCTGTTGGAATATTTGAAAGATTACCGTCACCTGAAATGTGTCCATCGTAAAGGGTCACGTCATCCAAATCACGCCGAAACATTTTTGTTCTCACATAGCCCTTAGCCTGGTCATTTTATTTCATAATCGCATGTCATTCTGCACATAATACCATGTATTTCGAAGTTGTCGATAATAAATATATTCATACATACCGCTGTGGTTTGTTGAAATGTTTCTTTGTACAGGGTATAACAAATCAGTGAAAGAAAAAGAACTCACTGCATATTTTAGGTTTTAAGTGCAAAATGTCCTTAAAGTATCAAAAGTAAAAGTAGTCATTATGCAGCGTGGCCCCTTTTATTCGGGTGTATCGTACGTACGTTTATAAGTGTATCTGTACAGTACATATCTGGCCATGTTGTGTTTTTCATTCATGCACAATGGAGGAGCCGATGGTTTTTCCTCTACGAGATGGTCTCAACATACATTTACTACATAACCGAAAAAGAAAAATACTGGTGTATGAACAGAGATGTGATTATAGCAGCTTTTGCCAAAAGTCAGCAATAAGTCAGGCAGCTGACTACAGCCGAAGCCTCCTGGATCTGTCTACAGACAAGAACCAACACGCTATAGGAGTGGGTGGACGGATCACTGCTGACAGTAATGTGAGCCCTCTTTTGAAGTCACGTTATCATGTTTGGTGCCAATGAAGGTTCCACAAAATACTGATACCAAAATCAAATGGAAGACCTTGAGTGGGCAAAGTCACTTCCCTTTGTGGTGCTTTTGAACTGTATTGCTATATACACTCTCATGGCATATCAGGCATCAGTACGCACTGTTACCCACAATCCCTTGCATTTTGGGGTTGTTTGTGTAACTCCAAATAACTGAAAACCAAACAATGGATGGAGGACTACCACATTTTCATTTGACATTTTTTATTATGTGAGATTGTTTGTTTGTTTTGTTTTTTTTAAATGCAGGTTATACATTTCATGAGCTATATAAAAGCCATGATAAATCAGATAATTTAAGTGCTTAGCAGATTATTTTTCAAAAGGAATATATCAGTTGAATACAGGAAAAGTCACGTAATTCTTTGCTGAAGGGGTCATCATGAGGGCCTCTCCGTTCTTCGTCTCATCTGTCACCAGCTCGAGGAGGCACTCGGCTACCTGAGACACACTGAAACACAAGGTACAGTGGTTTGACAGAATAAGCATGTAAAAACAATCTCATACATAGTCACGAACATGTACTTCAACATGTTGATGTGTGTGTGGGGTCTACTTTCCCCATGCATTTCAGACCGTAAATGGCTTCTTTTCACATGTACAAGATTGATTTCTGGGATCTGGTCAAAAGCAAACAATAAAAATAAAGTCAAAATTTGAAAAACAAAAAACGAAACAAAACCAAGAGACCGTAAATGACGCGCTCATCAAAGACAGGAATAAAATCAAGAGGCAAAGAATATCGTGAAGGCCTTATGAAAGCCATCAGTAAAGTTGATGTTGAGCATGGGAGAAGAAACGCAGTAGACACTTTCAGCAGTAAAACCTGACACATTTTGTTTCCTATGTCCGCTTCACGATAAAATGGACCCCTCCCCACCTCCACTTTGCCAGTTGAAAGCTCTTCATATGAAGCTGCGGCAGGAGGAAGTTCCCTTAGCATTAGCAGTAACTTAATACGGCTCTGAAAAGCGTAAAGAGAGTGAACCGTAAACATTGAGGCGGTTATTGATGAGAAAAAAAAAACGGCGCAGTATTACAATGTTTTCCTGTGACTCCCTCGTGCTCAGGTAGGCAATCTGAATACAGCGAGGGAATGGCGGACTCCAACACTAGCAATAAAACCGAGCGATAAATGCCGAACGTAACATATGCTGACAAACACGGTTTGATTTCATGAAAATATTAAGGATTAGAACTTTAACAAAAAAGACTCACTTTAACAACCCTTTGCTGTCTGCAAAGTTTTTGGTTGCATCAGCCAGGTGGGAAAATTGTCCCAAACTGTCCGAGATGTTGGAGAAGAGGTCAGTTTGGACAAAACCTGGGCAAAGGGCGTTGAACCGTATACCATAGCCCGAGGCCGTAGAGGCAGCCTAGTGAAAGGCAAACAAATACACACAACTAGGCCTTAACTGCTCAGAGGCACAATGAAAAATACAAGCACTAAAAGGGAAAGAAAGTCAATATGTTATTTAGCTTTCTTTATCAAGAAATGTTATCGTGAGAAAACCTTCCTTACCGCCATGGCTCGAGTGTAGCCGACCACTCCGTACTTAGTGGCTGTGTAGACAGGACAGCTCCGTAGTGGACAAATACCTGTAGGACGTGGGTCAACATCAGTTTTCAAAATCCTGGCTGATACAAATGAACAAAATCCCTGTCAAGATTCTCTTGTTTTCAAGCAACCATTTCCCTTTATAGTATAATAATGTCGAGACCTGATGGCATCTGTTAAATCTCCCATCTGTTTGCTGTGACTGTGAGAGAACGCCAACCTCAGGGTCTTGTTGAAGAACTACCTTTCCAATGCTTTTTGTAAAATAGTAATATTATATACGCCTATGCACATCATATCAAAGGTGGAACAGAGACGAACGCCCTCACCCACTGCTGGTGTTCAGACACCAGTAACGTTGTTTCCAGCTTTAAATTAAAAACTCTGTTTCTCTGTGCTTTTGAATGATTGATTTCAGTTGCCTTTACATGCTCAGACAATTTTACATTACATTATAAAAAAAAAGCGTGGAAAAAATGTGAAATCACAGAGGGAGTAAAAATTATAATATAAACTTTTTTTTTTCTTTAAATGCACAAAACTTAAAATGCTGCTTGTGCTTGAAGAGATACAAAGAACGTACTCGCTGCCATTTTTGCTTTCCCCCCCCCTCGTTTTTAAATGGAGACACCACAATGCATTGTGGGACAAACCTGCCATGGATGCTGTGTTGACGATGACCCCTCCCCGACCTCCAGTCAACTTGTTCATGTGCTCCAGGGCCACATAGGTTACCCTGACAACACCCACCTACACCACAGAATGGTTATTTTAGTGGTGACAGCATAACATGGGACTTTGTGTCCTCCACTAAATAATTATGATTTAGCCTGCACCTGAGTGCAGGTGGGGAAACGTAGGGACTGGGGAGTTCTGCCAGTTAAAGAGGTGTTAATCAACAAGTAGACAGTTTAGTTTAAATCCTTACAAGGTTAATGGAGACAGTTTTCTCCCACTCCCCCTCATTCAGGATGCCGGCGTTGTTGCACAGGATGTCTAATCCGCCGAAGGTTTCTACAGTTTTCTGAAAGGCAGCTTTAAAGCAGAAAATGACAGTTACAAACTTTTCACTTTGCAACCAAGTTGAACTCGGGCATTTACATGCACAAATGTACAGCTTTGTGATGCTGCTTTAGAACTTCCAACAACTTGACACAGTTTATCGCTGTGCCCTGCGTTTCATTACAGGTCATAAATATCACACTGTGCACCGTACGAAAAAGTAGGCTGGTCCTCACTTGCAACAAGAGGAGAACTACACATTATGATTTTTGTTTATAAATGTATCCTACTAAAGCTGCCTCAACTTAGATCTAAACTTCAAGCCACTGCTGATACCCCACAAGTGAATACTAAACTTGGGTAGACTGCCTTCCAGCACCTTATAAGTAGAAAAAATTATAATTCGTTAACTTAAGGGCATTAAAACTTGAAATTCTCATCCCACTGGATGAATTTAAACCTTTAAGTTGGGCGTCTTCAGAAATGTCTGATTGTTTCCGAAGCAGTTTGTATGTGCTTGTGTGTTGTTGCTGCTGCTGCTGCTGCTGCTGCTGCCGCCGCCATCATCTCGGTTCTGTTTCTCTCTGCTGTATTCAGGTCTCTCTTGCAAAAGAGATCTTTCATGCGTCTTCAAAAAAAAAGGCGGTTGCTAACAAGTGGCTAAATGACACTACAGAGGTTGTCCGGGACATGAAACGTCATCACATCCAACACGGAAACTCATCTACTCACTAGTCTGCCTTTACAGCCTCGTTGTGTCAAGTTTGTGTGACCTATTAGGTATTATCTGTTAGGGTGAGTTCCAGGAAAGGAACGCAAGTCTATGTAATGTCCCCAAAACTGACCTACGTAGTTTTGTGCGTGTGCGTGTGTTACCTTTGATCTGCTCCTCGGACTCAACATTACAGTTCAGGAACAGAGTTCTCTCTGGTCCGTACTGTTTGTCGATGGCTTCCTTCAAACTCTTCCCTGCCGTTTCGTTCACATCCAGCAGGGCTACCTGTACAGGTGCAGGTCTGTCAGAGAGCTCGACAGGACATCGCCGTCGCTTTTCATGACTGCATTGTTGCACTGGCTCCTGAGATGAGCTATAAGCACTAAAAAGTACTGAACAGTCCGCATTTATTGACCTCTTGAGGCTGGACTTCGCTTGAGTTCCACATGGGCAGAGAACAGCTGCAGACACTAACTATAGCCTACTTCTTAAAAAGTAGTTGGTTTATCATTTTTATGTATCACAAAAAGAGATACGGAGAAGCGCTCTCCAACCCATATCTAAGCCATGCCTGACTGCCAAACATAGGCCTACAGTGTGTGTAATGTTAGGGATGTGAGGAAAAATAGAAAAAAAGGCATGAACTACTGATTTCTTTTTTTGGTATGTCATGTTGTTGCAAACCTTTCACAATTAAATGCTGCGTATCAAAAAGCTTCTCAGTGTAAAATGATGCAACTCCTTGCATATCTTACAACGCAGCTACAAAAGAAAAGAGACAATTTGAGTAGACTGAGCAGACACCCGTGCCCAATACCTTCATTGATGATGTGACACCAACCATTCT
>CM022491.1:2014221-2055667 GCA_011952105.1 Coreoperca whiteheadi | reverse complement strand
TTCATGTGGAAAAAGTGTTTGGGAGGGGGGGTTGTTGACGCCCCCCCCCCCCCCCCACACACACACACATTGTTTAAAGAATATAAATGTAGACAGTCCTTCCAAAAAGTTGGCCATTTGCTTGTAATTTAACGCTGCAAGTTTAGACATACACAGGTAACCAAAAGATTGCGCACACACAGTATGGACTATGGTGCATCACTGACTCCGCACACTTACCTTGGCGCCGTTCCGCAGGAGCGTCTCCGTTATTGCTTTCCCTATTCCCAGCGCTGCTCCGGTCACCACCGCAACTTCGCCATGTAATGCCATTTCACCTGTTCACTAAGAAGCGAGGAGGAGGAGGAGGATGATGCCAGCTGTACGGTCCCTGCAGGAAACGTTGGCTCGAGAGACGTTTGCGTGCTCCTACACACAGAGCTTGCCAAAACCTTCTGGCGAGAGTGGAACTAAAAAATCAATAATTAAAAGAGAGCAGGCGGAGCAGCAATAAAACCAGAGGGGAGGTGGTGGTCTGACCAGAGGACCGTAACGTTGCGCTGAAACGCGCGGCGGAGGCAGAGAAATCAACTGCGGTCAAGTGAGCCGCCGTCCGCATTTCCTTGGTCAAATCAGCCGCACCTCAATTTGGCGTGCTCACGTATTCGGATCTTTATGGTAAATGCATTGAAACACAGTTAGCGTCGGACTTGACGAAGTTAGCACGACGAAACATTCACAAGTGACTACTTCCGGTTTTCAAAATAAGGTGTTAACGCCGAGTATATACCAAATAGGCCAAAATAATGTATGTGAAAATTAATTTTATAGAAATGTATTCACAGGAAATACATTAAAAACGTACAGTAAAATGTAAGGACTCTTACTTTTCTTTTACTTTAAATCAAAATGACAACTCACATTTGAGTATAGGATAACTCAAACAGACGAAAAGTGATGAATTTTTACTGTATTTATTTTTTTGGACATAGGACGTTTTAGAGTACTTGCAAACATTATGAAGTACTTTTACTGCATAGTTTTTGAGAAATCCCATGTCAAAGTCCCCTCCAGACGACAACAATAAGTCTCTTCGTCCAACTTTGAAGGGGGATAAAACCCATTTCTTCCATAAGTTGTTCAAGACACTTATACCGCTGGACTTCGTACATGTTAGACTACGAGCTGTTATTACTTTAACAGCTCGGGGATGTTCAAGAAACAACCTGTTTGTGCACTTTCCGAAGGTTTTTTTGCACTGTCAGTTCTGTTTTTGAATAGAATGGCTGGAAATTAATGTTTCTTTTTAAAAATCCGATTAATCGAAAAAAGTATTGACAGAATAATGATTACTAAAATAATCTTAGTTGCAGCCCTGCTATAGTTAATATTAAACTGCATTGTGTTAAACATTAACCAGACACTATCTCGAGTGGCTCTTGTTGAGATATGCCGATCTCCCTCCGGGTTCGTTGATGAGAAGGGATCCACCAGAGACCTACCAATGTCTTTCAAGCAGTATTTATTTCCACACAAACAAACAATACAGACATATCTGGGGAAGCAAACAACACAGATATGTCTGGAGACACAACCTACAGCGCTTACCATCTTAACGCCACGACTCCCCCACTTGTGTCCAAAGTTAAAGGCACAACGCAGTCGGTTATGTATGTTAAAGCCACACCCTGTCCAACACTCAGTAACTTTTATGGCTCTTTGTCGCCATACATTCCTGTTAACATCTGACCTTGGTTTGACCTTTTGCCCCACATCCTTTCCTGTGCATCTGGTTTCCCACAGGATACGGTTACTGTGACTGGTAAACAAGGGTTAACAAAGGACACACATGGTATATAGATAAGTAAAATACCTTGCCTCACAGGGTGTGTATATAAGCCCCTTAATTCCTACACAACATATCTTTTTATTTATCACACTTTAACACATTTTGGGTTTATCATATCCACACTCTCCATTTTTTTTTTTTAAACCAGAGTTTCATTTAAGAGGAAAGCAAAACGATTCCGTCTGTGGAGGCGGAAGAAGACAACCGCAGAAGCTCAGAAAAATAAATAAAGCGGGATACACGTATTATTTAAGTGTGTTTCGCATTGGAGGTACCCTCCCTGTGGACGTTTGGACCGCTATGCACAGGAATATAATTTAGAGGCGAACATGTTTAGACATTACTTTTGTCAATTAAAACAACATTTGTCTTAATGTTATATTGTATGCATTTGTGTGCTGTTGCTTTCCAATGATAATTGCACAAGTGAAGGCACAAGCTTTTGATGGTTACTCGAGTACTTTCATTTGATGCTGTGTCTAACGTTACCTCTACTCCACCACGACTATTGTACATTTCACTTCAATGCATTTGTCAAACAGCAGGTGTGTACGCACGTGTACACAAAATTCACGGTTCGCTATGCACCTCGGTTTTAGGGTCACGGGTTCGGTACAGCAGGGGAACCTAAAAAAATTAAATAAAATACCGTTGTCATTTATTTTGGAAAGTGAAGTGCCTCACTTGCTATGATTCTTACTGAAACGGTTAACGCACTCACTGTCACATTGTCAATGGGAGTGTGCCTTCAGTAAAGCGCCATCACAAGACTGCTGAGGACAATGAACAGCTGCAGTTCGCGCCTGTCTCTAAAGGGGAGCACAGCACACTTAAGCCACTTCGCATGCTCAGACTCTGTGTTCTTTACGGCCGCACTGCAGCGATAAGCTCTCCTGTGGCATTAGCCATTGGCTTGGTCTGACTCTGCAGTGAGCCGCTGCCCGGGGAAGAGGACTCGCCTTCCCGTCTGTTTCTGCTAATCACCGCACGCGGGTGATGCCGTCGCGAGTTACATGTTTGAAGTGTTTCCACAGACAAACCCGACCTCAGCTGGACAATGGCCATCGTAACTAACCGGGAAACCGTAACGCTCCCACACCGTGGCGCTACGCGTCAGACTCGGAGGCACCACCGCACGTGCTAGACTAACCCGGCGAACCGGGCTAAGCTGCCTAGCATGCTGCGGCTTATATACAGCAGCTGGTGCGCTGCCAACACGTTCCGGGTAAAGCTCGCGCTGTAGAATTTCTGTTCCGCGGGCGCGAGTAGTCGTCATAAGTAGACTATTTTGACAACAATTTGGGTCGTGTTTTTGTTTGTTTGTTGTGTCCCCGTTTAGTTGAATAACCAAAGGTTTACTGCAACACTCTACACACTCCTGTACAGTAGGTGGCGGTATGCAACAATTATGAACGTTGCAATCTGCCAAGAAACTAAAAGAAGAAGAATAACAGTTTGGGTCGCAGGGCGCGCCGAACGTCCTGTAGCGAACGGAATAGACACTACAGCTAAGAACAAGGACAACAAAGCTGAACAAATAAAGCGAACGAATAGACAGGACTACAGTGGCAAGGAAAACTATCATCAGAACTTTATTCAGGACACACATGGTCCAAAAAGACATACCAATACAAACAGAACAAAACGGAGATTAAAAAAAAGGATCTCACATTTGCATATGAACTAAAACGCCAGTGGTTCCACATACAGGAGAAAAATCTGACTGAAGTCAGTGTGGGGTTCGTCTGTGTTAAAAATATACTTTTTGCAGAGTCAGTTACTCTACTGTCGAGGTAGGCCGCAGCCCCACCGCTCTCCGAGTTGGTTGATGAGAAGAGATTTCCCAGAGACCTTAAAAGTTCAAACCAGCATTTATTTCACAGCAAAGTACATACAGATTAATCCGGAGGCACAACGCAATGTTATGTCTGAAGCTAAGACACCAGAACCCTTGGTTATATGCTACGTAGCTTGTTATCTCAGCCTGCCTGTGTTCACTTTGGCCTTGGCCTAATCCTTCTCCCCCTTCCTCTTGTCTTAACCTTCAGTTTGTGACATTGTATGATGCAGTCACAGCTACTGGTATGAGATGTGGCAGGAGTCAGACATGTACAGAGACACATATCTTAAATACAGGGTGTCCACAATATAAGCTATCAATCACAATCACACAGCTCAATTTTCTTTATCCACACCAAACATACATCTGTACATCTGTGGGCACACCGACACTTATTTTATTTTATGTTATTTGGCAAGGCATGGCTCACATAGGCGTGTTCTTTTTGTGCAGTGCAAACTCCAAACGTTTGAGGGGACTTATATAAAATGTCTATATAAGTTCAGTTGTAAACAAAAACATTAGTGCATATAAATATTGAATACATGAAGTGAATGATTTATAGTGTAGTATATAGTATAAAATACTATATATTACTACTATATATTAAATATATTAAATGAATATACCGTTGTCACAATGGAGGAGCCTCTCATAGAGTAAACATTTAAATACATTTACCATTAGGTTGACACGACTGCCGAACTATTTTTTTTTTAATCCCCGAAATGACGTTTGTCCTTTAGCTGACTAACGTTACAGCAGTTTGAAGACAAGCAGAACAAATAACGAATAATTGTGACATTTAAAAAACACTCCAAATTAAAATACAAAAAAATTAAATACTTTATAAAGAATGACTACCAATTCTTTTTCTTGAATGTTTACATCACATTTATATTGGGTATATAAAATCGATATATTGCATAATATTAGATGTATTTATTTAAAGTTATTATTAAATTATACGATTTACTATGCTCATGAATATCAGAAAACCACAGTTTTTGCTGTGATACTTACTTGCCTCCTGCGTTGTGTTTAATTAAACCTCAGTCGTAAATTTTTTCTTGGTCACAAAGGACCAAGAAAGTGTTTCCGCCCGGTCTCGAACCGGGGACCTTTCGCGTGTTAGGCGAACGTGATAACCACTACACTACGGAAACGGATACCTCGATTGCGGAGGTTATCAGACTCACACAAAAGGTATTTAGGAAAAAAGTACTTTAAGCCCTTACGCCACATTCAGTTTCACTCCAGCTGACTCAGGAGGCTTGGAGGAGACAATGTGCTGCAGCCTTCCTAATGGCCCAAAGTCTCCCGTGAGGACTACAGGAGGTCCAATCTGAAGCAGAAGCACCAATTGACCAACAATATAAATTATATACATATTTAATATAAAATACCCATACATAAAATCTCTTTATACAAGTGTTTCTGTTGAGATCTAAACAATACAAATACAGTAGTGCATATAAATAAATATTGAATGTATATACATGGAGTGGATGATTTATGTACAGTATATGTATACATGTCTATATACAGCTTGCTAACAAAGGTTTGGAACTTTAACGTTTTTGAAAATATAAAATATAATGGGAGCAAGTGGATGTTTTAGTGTTTCAGTGTTGACTTGTTTAAGTGTTCATCAGACGGATGGCCCGTGGGAAGAAACTGTTCTGGGGCGTACGCACAAAAGAAGGCGTACGCCGCTCTCTACGCAATAATTGGTATTTATAAAAAGCAAACTTGACGGGAAAATGTGCGGTCCTTCACGCAAGCTCTGACCCAGGCGTACGCACAAAAACGGGTGACGACGCCGTCGGCAGATGGAAGAAGCACGTGAAAGTGTGTGAAACTGTAGACCGTTGTGTAAAAGAAATGGCAATACTGCCTCTCATAAATAACATGAAGACTTCACAAAGCACGTCTTACAATAAACAGCCTACAGGAACACCCGTTTGATCGATCGGCAGTGTAAAACAAACAAAAGCAAACGGAAATTACAACAGAAATGCAAATTAACAAATATTTGCAAAAAGAAAAGAAAATATGAAATATGTTCTGCAATAATATTGAACGAAATAACGTACAAAACTGATATTCCCGTCAACGTGTCCGTCTGGCAGAGCAGATATAGATGCAATTAGATAGACATATAGATAGATAATTAGGGAGGTATATAGATAGATAAGTAGATAAATAGATGTATTAGCACTGGGGAAAGTTGTTTTCATAGTACAAATGTCTTCATGAGCTACGGAATCATGGTATTCATGCCTTTAGTTTGTTTTATTTTGGATAAAATAACGTATGACGTATATATGTCTCAACCATTCAAAAAGCTGCAAGAAATTACATTTGCACTGAACTATTTCCCATTTCCACGTAGATTATAACCGACATCTGTAGCTCGTCAGATGCAATTAAATGGATGGAAATAAAATGCGTAATGACGCCCAATGGCTGAGCTTGCGCTCTTAGAAGATGCGGCATATGGAAGGATTGGGAGTGAACGCATCTTCGGACCTCTCATCGAGGGGGGTCAGCTCCGGTGTCCCCTTTCCCCCCGTGGCAGACACACTGCGCTAGACGCTTTTCTGCCTCGACTTTGATTTCCAACCATTTCTTTTTTATTTCGGCCACGGTCCGAGGTGGTGAGGCTACAGCATTCACGGCGTCTGCAACCTTTTACCACTCAAGTGCCTTTTTGGCAGTAGTAATGCCCACACCGTGCCCTCCAAACAACATGTTTTTTCCTCTTTTCCACCTCGCCAACGATAACTTTATACTTCACATTGGGCGAAGTTACGTTTTTCGGATTTTCTCTCTGTGTTTGCCATGATTTCGCAATCTTGTGGGCGTTTCACGGACTCTTTATGGGCAACTATGGGCGTGACATGAAGCCGCAAAAGCTGCGCTACATTTAGAATTGGTTGTGATTTATTAAGGGCTTTTGCGGCTGTTTATTGTAAGACGTGCTTTGTAAAGTCTTCATGTTATTTATGAGAGGCAGTATTGCCATTTCTTTTACACAACGGTCTACAGTTTCACACACTTTCACGTGCTTCTTCCATCTGCCGACGGCGTCGCCGTTTCTCATTTCACCCGTTTTTGTGCGTCCGCCTGGATCAGAGCTTGCGTGAAGGACCGCACATTTTCCCGTCAAGTTTGCTTTTTATAAATACCAATTGTTGCGTAGAGAGCGGCGTACGCAACGTTTATAAATGAGGCCCCTGTCGTCTGGTTGTTTTGGCCTACAGTGCTCTGTAGCGCCCACCAGAGGGGACACGTTGGAGCAGATTGTGAACGGCGTGTGATGGATCTACAGCGATGTTTATTGCCTGTTTCCGGACTCTGGACATGTCCTGAATGGAGGGCTCACTGGCACCAATGATTTTTACTGCAGTCCTAACTGTTGTAGTCTGTTCCTGTCCTGTTTGGTAGCCGAGCCAGACCGGACAGTGATGGATGTGCAGAGCTTGGCTCCTTTTGAAAACACGATTTTTGGGTGGTGGGGGGGGGTCTCTAAAATATTGACAATATGCTGTTGCATGCCATGCATTTCTATTTTTATGTATCTTCATCATCATGTGTAAAATTAGGCTGTTGACTTATGAGTCGCATGAGAGTAATCATAGCTGTTTGATCCTCCACAAAGGACCAAAGAAATGTTTCCGCCCGGTCTCGAACCGGGGACCTTTCGCGTGTTAGGCGAACGTGATAACCACTACACTACGGAAACTGACATGTATAGGAAAAGGGTCAGAAAACTAAACACAGAAGTGAACAACCCATACACACATACAAATACATACACACACACATATACATATATGTCAGTGCATGATGACATGGACATGTTTACAAAGGTGCACACATGACTTGACAATGACCCAACACGTGTGTCGCAGCCCTTGGCTTCTTTAATAATGGCAGAGAGTCTCGAACGGATGCAATTGGGTTTTATTCTTCGGTTTTATTCTGATCAGCTATACAGGTTCAGGGGTTCACAGCCTCAAACCCAGGCACATGAATGACCTGACTGAATTAATTACTTCTAGCGGCCCCTAGTGGCCACTTACACCGTGCCGTCTCTCTGAGTCTGTAGTTGTATTTTATAAAGACCGAAGGACTCGTCGTAGTTTCCGTAGTGTAGTGGTTATCACGTTCGCCTCACACGCGAAAGGTCCCCGGTTCGAAACCGGGCGGAAACACTTCTTTGATCCTTTGTTGCGAGTCACAAACACAACGTAAGACGTGAAGTTTCACAGCAGCAGAATGTTCTTCTGACGATCATAGCGAAGCTGCGTAGTAAAAACTGTATGACATGTTTAATATTCGGTATTTATAAAACATAAGCTTTTTATGTGAGGCATAGATATTTATATTTATTAGACATTTTATAGGCTAAATAATTTACTTTCCTTTTGAACATAAGCTGCTGTGAAACTTGTTTCCAAAATCATCTTACGTTGTGTTGCTTTCTCAGGCGTAGATGTTTGATCCTTCACGAAGTACCAAGAGAGTGTTTCCGCCCGGTCTCGAACCGGGGACCTTTCGCGTGTGAGGCGAACGTGATAACCACTACACTACGGAAACTGACGTCAGCTCATTAAAAAATACAACTACAGACTTAAAAGAACGAACTATTGGGACATTGACCGGTTACGTTTTCACAATGGCAAAAAAAGTCTTGGCTTAAATAAGGATTCAATGAAATATTAAAAAAATGGTAATTCTATAAAAAAAAAAAAAAAGAGTGGATGTTGCAGGAAAATATTTTGCATTCATACTTTAGACCCGAGACGCTCTGTTGCTAGACACATTGACAGCTTTCAAAAACAATTATTACTTTCTTGAAGCGAGTGAGACCTCTCAGTGTCTCTATAGACGATATATTTAATATAATATATTGATATATATGTATCTATATATGTATATAATGATAAATAGCTTATTCAGTCTGATTAAAGTGATAAGTAATTAGCGCCCCTGAAAACACGATTTTTGGGTGGTGGGGGGGTCTCTAAAATATTAACAATATGCTGTTGCATGCCATGCATTTCTATTTTTCTGTATCTTCATCATCATGTGTAAAATTAGCCTATTGACCTATGAGTCGCATGAGAGTAATCGTAGCTGTTTGATCCGCCACAAAGGACCAAAGAAATGTTTCCGCCCGGCTGAATAAGCTATTTTTTTATGCACTTAAAATCTTTTTATCTGCACTGTCTGTTCACTGGTTTGCACTTTATCTGCCATGTGCCTTGCGCTGCTTTTACTTTTTTTTTATTATGTCTCTTTTTTTATATACCCTTATTGTATAGTTTTAGCTTATATTTTATATTTGATCTAGAGTTTAGGCTCTACTGTTAGTGTTATCTGTATGCACCGGGGGTCTGAGAGTAACGCAATTTCGATTCTCTGTATGTATGTAATGTACATGTGGAAGAATTGGCAATAAAGCAGACTTGAGACTTGAGATATATCATTAATGTCTATTTTCCGATGCCAGCAAACAGAGCAACGAGTTGAAGTTGAGCGGATACTTGTGCAAATCAGATTTTTGGCCAGTCAAGTCCTCAGATTGTTGCTGTGCGTCTGTCTGGTCACGACTCTTGTCTCTCTTCTGGAACTTTCTGTACATTTTTCGGAAATCCCAGAATAAGCAGGCTGAGAGGTGCCGGCTTGCAACACAGCACTCTGCTGAAGTGCGCTGCTAACTTTGCCACTGTAATCTAAATCCGTTTAGTCGATGGATGTCTGGTTGCGCAAGTCCTCATATTCGTCGTCTGCGTCCTTCAGAGCAGAATTCTGCATCTCATTAGGATGGTTTTGATCAGTCAGGAGATGCAGCATCGGCACACGGGGAGGAGCTGGATTGCCCGAAAGCGCAACAGCAGCTCGGCTGCACGGATCCACGCATCACTCTGACCGGCATTGCCTCCAGTTGTGCCTGGCGCCGTGTGCTGGCTCTGCAGTTGAAGCATGTATTGCAGCGTGAGTCACCACGCCATCAAGAGCTGTAAGCGGAGTGGGAGCATTTTGTGCCAAAATCAGAAGGCAACTCAGAAAAACCGGAGAGGTCTGTGCCCACGGCTATAAAAACATTGATTTCCTGCGTTCCCATTTCCTTGTATTTCCTCAGCCAGCCATCTAACGCCAACCCCGATTTGTCATATTTTCAAACAATACAAAACATAACCTCACCATTAAAGATAGCTACAACTGTTAGCGCGATCTTTTCTTGCAGGACAAAAAAACAACAACTAGAGACTGCATCTTCCTTTTCAAGATTATTTACTTTGCCATTAGAATATCAAAATACACGTGTACATGGGTTCTCTCCCTTCAGGGACTCACAACACAGGCTACTCGCAGATAGTAGCCCATGTAGCCCATCCAAAAGAGAAGAACAACAACTTAAAGTGTATAATTTTGCTGCTGTCTAATAGGTCAGAAAAGAGTTGGGAGAGGGGCCGTGGTTCAGACTTGCTTCCCCGTTGATCCTCGGCCTGATGACGTCCTCTCCACCAGCATCTGCACCAAGGAATGTCCTGGGAATATGTAAACATCTCCCCCATAGCTCACAATAGCCTCTGTCTTTCTAACTGATTTACTACCTTTTCTGACAAAGTGACTTATTTTAGTTCTATTCACTCATGCAATGAGGCACTGTTATCTTTCAAAGAACTGCTTTCTAGGGGGAAATAAAAGTCTCACACCCCCAGAGGCAGACACAAGCACAAGGGGGAGTTAACCACAGCCTGACACACAGCAAAATGATTATTACTAAAAAATATATTTAAAGCATCTTAAATGCAAATTGATTTCACCTCAACACTATCAAACGTATTTTGGCCAAATTGTGTTGTAGTTATAAAGATTTGCAAGACATGAGCTCATGAGCAAAGCAGCTTACAAACTGATTCAAAGATCGTCTATAAAAGACTAAAACATATATGATTTCAGCAGGTACATGGAAATACATTGGGAGTAAGAGATCTCCCCTCTCACTTTTCCCTCTGGCTGTCTAACAGTCGCGCATGCGCACGCATTTCAGGACACCACTGGTTGTAATAGAAATTATGGCCGTCGAGATGCAAACGGATGATTTTCCTTACTTACCTTCGGGGCTGGCGGAGGGTATGGCATGTTACTAGTTGAACGTTTTTTTTTTTAAACAGCACTGCGCCAGTGCTCTCGTTCGCTGTCGGGGCTAATCAAGCTTAAAATGCCAGCGTTGCCGTTAGCTTCCTGTAAGCTAACGTTAGCCAGCTTTGCAGTGTGAGCGAAGCGGGTTTGCTAAGCTAAGCTAAGCTCAGCTCAGCTCAGCTCAGCTCAGATATCAGTAGCCGTTTCGTCTCCAAGGTCGACGAGAGCATGCCTGCATCAGATGTTGCTTCCGAATGATTGTGAATCAATTCCTCCGCCTGTGGACAAATGGAGACAGAGGGAGGCATCCTTAGGTTTGGTTCAGCAGGCATGCATGTATGTTTTAGGTTTTAGGCCGTATGCGGGTTGCACTCAGCAAACGTTATAATCCTGGTCTTGCTTGTGTTCCCTTACTCAGCGTTAGTAACACATGCAAGACACGTTACTTTTGAACTTTTTGAATAGACAGCATTGTAATTGATCTGAAGTCTGTATGAAATGTCTGAATGCAGTTTTTGAAAGCAAAATGTGTCTTAATATCTCAGAAGTGTTATAGTTGTTCTCCCCCTCACTAGTGCTGTCGGCAGTGCAAATCCCCTAATTCCACGCTGTAACATTGGCCCCCGTCATGTAACTTCCATTCGGCACCACTGATGCCAAGAGAAACTGCAAGACAACTCAAATGCACTTTCAAGCATTAAGCAAAGTGCATGTGGCCTGATATGTGATAGAGTAGATATCCTCTTAAATCCTGGTTTGTCACAATATCATGGGGTCTTCCTTCCCTGATCTTACGGCTGCATTACCTCTCAGAGTTTGTCCGACTGTTGTTAGGTAGTTAAGTGAAATGAAAAGTGGATGCCGCCACCTGGTTATCATATACGCATATCCTATGAGAATCCCACAAAAACTGTCTTGGAGAGTGGAAATATCTAATGAAAGGGTCATCCCCAAGTTGCTGTTTGATTAGTGATATAATAGTAATTAGTCAACAGTGTCGTGACGTGGTGCAAAACCCCACGCGTTGTGAGGGAAGATGTAAACAGAGCTGTCCAGAGTGTGGAAAAGCTTTGTCACATGCAATGTTTTTATTCTTTGTATTTTTCTGTCATTGTGAAATATAATATTAATTCGAGTCTAATTTATATCTATTGCTAGGGCACATATATAAGCAACACGTGTCGACCAAAGTGCTTTACAGAGACATTTAGTGCATCAGTGCAGCCTGTGTGAGTACAAAGAATGCTTTTCTTGATTTCATATCTTTTTTTAACTGCAACTCCCTCTTGCACACCAGGTGCCAAATGCAACGCAAGCATTGTGACTCTCTCTGTCAACGTCCTGTCGTGTCCGAATAAAGCCGTAAGGAGCGTTTATGAGCAGGCACACGTATGTCTGAAAGACAAAAAGTCTTAACAACCGTTGTAGCCAGTTACGTATTCCACGTCTGAAAGAGCTAAATGAAACCTTGCCCATCCAAACCAACAAAGTAATTAAAAGACATCATGACACGCCATGCTCCTACAACGTCTTGTCCAACCAAATATAATCCCCTGGCTGATTTACATCTGTCTTAATATATCGCCAGTTATGTTTGTCATATGGATTTGAGTTGACGCATCAATGTAAATAATTTTTCCAGATTGTTTGAGTCAAAAACAATGACTCAGACTCAGAATTAGGCCTTAAACATGCTTCTCTGTCTGTGAGTATGGTGGTCACAGATTTTTTGCATAGACGTTTGCCGCCGTACTTGCATTTATTGTTAACATTTGCACATGAGGGGCATAATACCTTTACCAGGCAGGAATCACTCACAATGAGAAAGGAAGCTGTCTGAAAGGGGCTTGTTTTCGAAAACTCTGAAAAATAAATCGAATGCCAAGGATTTCAGAGCCATAGAAGCCCTTGATTAATGAACAGGGTTGCTGAGCAGAATTGTTGTTTGAACTTTCGCCACAGATATTTTCTCACGTTGTGTTATAATTACATTTCCCCACAGGATGTAACCTGATTTGAAATCTCCTGTTTCTCCCCCCTGCAGTAAATAAGATGATAAAGGAGCATGGCGACCTGTTTTCCGACTCCCAGTGTAAAGTCTGCAGTGCTGTCCTAATTTCCGAGTCTCAGAAGTTGACTCACTATCAGGTCAGTGAGCCCACAGTCTGCTGCTGCTGTTCCGGTGTCAGGGGACTTTACTTATTTTTGACAGCGCTACCGTGCTCAGTGATATGGGGGGAAAGCTGCATCATTATTACCTAGAAGGTATGATTATACAATGCACTTTACAACACATTAATAGTTCCATTATTACTATAAGAGCATTTCCACATGAAGCTGGCTAGGTAGGTAGTATTCTTGATTTACAATCAAATCACTACTTTATTCTCAAGTTGTCTGACAACAGAAACAGAAACATATGTAAATGAAAACATAATCATGATTTTTGGCTGTATTCAATCACGGAGAGCACAAGGGGACAGAGCAGAGGTTGAGTAACGACACTTTTGGCCACAAGAAGAGTTTAAACTGTTTTCCTGTTGTTCAGGATCTTCAGAGATCTTTACGAAAACGACCTGGAAACTCCAGTGTAGACAAAATATTTTCACATGTAAACTGTGCTTTACAAATTAGCTGAGTACTGGGGCTGGGAATAATGTTCTTTTATATTTATGGTGATATGATACCTAAGGTTCGGTGCCGGCGGTGTTTTGATACGTCACCTTTTCGGTCTATAAAATGTTAGCAAGAAAGATACAATTCCCATGACAAGTTAGAAGAGCCTAACGTGATGCCTCAAAATAGTTTATCTTATCAGAGCAATAGTCAGAAAACGCAAAGATATTTGATTTATAATGATATGAAACAAAGAAAAGCTTTTTATTTGAGAAGTTGTAACCATAACGTGTTTGACATTTTTAGTAGATATAGTAGTATATTACTGGTAGATGGGTGACAAACTATTAAGAGATTACCGAAATTGTCAGAATCAATATATGTTGTTTTAGCAATCCTTTCGTCATTTTACCAGCGTGATTATACATGAAACTGTGCAGCCATAATGAAGGTGTGTCCTGTTGTTTAGCACACAAAATAAAATGTATTTTTCCCCTTGCCAACGTTGTTCAAAAGCACACGTTCAAACACACCAGTCATCAGAACGCAGAAGCCGCTTCTTTCTTGTGTAAGCAGTCATCATAGAAAATCATCTCTTCTTCTGTACTTATGGGAAGAAGTTTAATGCATTGGATTGGGGTGTTGATGTTTGTTTGTTTTTTTTCACGTTGTGATAAACCTTTGCTCGTCATTTCAGAGCAAGAAACATGGCAACAAAGTGCGACGTTATCTTTCCATCCAGAATGAGAAGGAGCCGGCGCTGAAAAAGTTGAAGTCATCATCATCTGACAGCGTGAGTAAGAAGTGCTCCGTTTGAACATTTAATGGAAGCCGAACCCAAGCATCTTAAATCACCCAAACCAACAGTTACTTTTTTGTTATCCCAAACTGAACTAATGCACTGAGTCATTATTCATTTGCCGACCATGAATTGAAAGTAACAGCATTTAAAAAAATATGTTTGGAATTTTGAGCAAACTGAGATGCCTTCAACCTTTCTGCTGGGGGTCTGTGTGTATTAAGAACCCGAATGCTCCTGTTACTTTTTGCACCACATTCGGCTTCACCCACAGGATCTCCTGACATCCTCCGCCCACTCCTGCGCTCCATTTGTACGAAACCCACTCACCGGCCGGCAGTGGACGGCCACTTAGGGCTGCCATGTTTTTAAGAAATAAAGTGTGAGCAAACTCAAACTAACATGTCATAGCCTATCCTAAAATACATCGTGGCTGCGGTCCCATTTGATTCCACTACCCGTTCATTTCCACGAAGGGGACGGGCCGAGACGTACTCACTGCCTTGTTCGCATCACGCACAGGCCGATCAGAGTGAACTCTGGAACGTGAGGTCGCTCACCACATCAGCAGCGGAGAAGCAGGGACGTTGCTTGACTGCTGTGCGTGCAAGCACAGTCATTGCAAGTGCTTGATAAAACGCTGTATACATTTCAACTTGTGTAATTCCTATATCCAAGATGAACTGGTTCTCAGAGTCGAAAACTAATTTGTTGCTGCCAAATTGTCCGAGGGTTGGTTCATGTAGTTCTGGGCAGTTAAATTACAATAGTGCTGCCTCTGTGTACTTTTTGCATCCTTATGTGTACAGATCTTGACACACTTCATTAAAAATTAATAGATACATTCAAAGGAGAACTAAGCAAGGCTGTGTGGTGTTTGTTGAATTTACTTAGTTGGATCTAAAATACACGTACATTACTGTAAAGATAAACAGGTGTATCTGTTACCTGCGTCTCACAGTTGATGCGACTGAAAGCTCTGAGAAAGCCTTTTATCCCCCCAGATAAAGTCTGTCAGCGGCCCTTTTGTGAGTTGAGATTTTTTTTATCACACGACAACCAGTTGAGCTAGTGATGTCCCAGATTCAAGCTGACTGCACTGAGTCTCGTCCGCTGGAGTTTGGAGTCCTGACTTGAACTAAGAGCGTTCCAACATTGCGTAAAAAAAAACAACCTCTTAAAATGTCAGCGAAAAGCCAGTTTTAGGCTCTTAGTTTTAGGAGTGTAGAAACACAGAGACCAGACGTCCAAATACAATTGACCCTTTGACAACAGGACATACGACGCCTCTTGTAGCCATACATGATTTATGTTGCTGTGTGTGTCTTTGTAAGCAGGACTGTAACAACGGAGACACCGACAGGTCAAAGGTGTGTCATGTGTGCAACATGACCTTCTCCTCTCCTGTGGTGGCTGAGTCTCACTACCAGGGCAAAGTTCACGCCAAGAACCTGAGGCTGAAAACCGTCGGCCCCCAGACCCCACGTATGCATGCTTTTTCTAGTTTTGTGTATTGCGTTTATTATATTTACTTATACTTACAGGGTGTGCAGAATTATTAGGCAAATGAGTATTTTGACCACATCATCCTCTTTATGCATGTTGTCTTACTCCAAGCTGCATAGGCTGGAAAGCCTACTACCAATTAAGCATATTAGGTGATGTGCATATCTGTAATGAGAAGGGGTGTGGTCTAATGACATCAACACCCTATATCAGGTGTGCATAATTATTAGGCAACTTCCTTTCCTTTGGCAAAATGGGTCAAAAGAAGGACTTGACAGGCTCAGAAAAGTCAAAAATAGTGAGATATATTGCAGAGGGATGCAGCAGTCTTAAAATAGCCAAGCTTCTGAAGCGTGATCATCGAACAATCAAGCGTTTCATTCAAAATAGTCAACAGGGTCGCAAGAAGCGTGTGGAAAAACCAAGGCGCAAAATAACTGCCCGTGAACTGAGAAAAGTCAAGCGTGCAGCTGCCAAGATGCCACTTGCCACCAGTTTGGCCATATTTCAGAGCTGCAACATCACTGGAGTGCCCAAAAGCACAAGGTGTGCAATACTCAGAGACATGGCCAAGGTAAGAAAGGCAGAAAGTCGACCACCACTGAACAAGACACACAAGCTGAAACGTCAAGACTGGGCCAAGAAATATCTCAAGACTGATTTTTCTAAGGTTTTATGGACTGATGAAATGAGAGTGAGTCTTGATGGGCCAGATGGATGGGGCCGTGGCTGGATTGGTAAAGGGCAGAGAGCTCCAGTCCGACTCAGACGCCAGCAAGGTGGAGGTGGAGTACTGGTTTGGGCTGGTATCATCAAAGATGAGCTTGTGGGGCCTTTTCGGGTTGAGGATGGAGTCAAGCTCAACTCCCAGTCCTACTGCCAGTTTCTGGAAGACACCTTCTTCAAGCAGTGGTACAGGAATAAGTCTGCATCTTTCAAGAAAAACATGATTTTCATGCAGGACAATGCTCCATCACACGCGTCCAAGTACTCCACAGCGTGGCTGGCAAGAAAGGGTATAAAAGAAGAAAATCTAATGATATGGCCTCCTTGTTCACCTGATCTGAACCCCATTGAGAACCTGTGGTCCATCATCAAATGTGCGATTTACAAGGAGGGAAAACAGTACACCTCTCTGAACAGTGTCTGGGAGGCTGTGGTTGCTGCTGCACGCAATGTTGATGGTGAACAGATCAAAACACTGACAGAATCATGGATGGCAGGCTTTTGAGTGTCCTTGCAAAGAAAGGTGGCTATATTGGTCACTGATTTGTTTTTGAATGTCAGAAATGTATATTTGTGAATGTTGAGATGTCATATTGGTTTCACTGGTAAAAATAAATAATTGAAATGGGTATAAATTTGTTTTTGTTAAGTTGCCTAATAATTATGCACAGTAATAGTCACCTGCACACACAGATATCCCCCTAAAATAGCTAAAACTAAAACTTCCAAAAATATTCAGCTTTGATATTAATGAGTTTTTTGTGTTCATTGAGAACATGGTTGTTGTTCAATAATAAAATTAATCCTCAAAAATACAACTTGCCTAATAATTCTGCACTCCCTGTAATTTCTATATGAATGTATTATTTACATGTTGTATGTCTTTTTTTTTGTAACTGTTGTTTCTAAAAAGTGCGATACAATAAAGCGTAATAGCATTTCTACAATTGTTTTTATTGCATCTCCTCTTCTCCTTCTCTTCAGCAGTAGCCTCCCAAACCCCACCAGCCGCTCAGCCGAAGAAGAAACCTGCAGAAGAGTCGAGCAGCGTGCCGGCGGCGGGCGGCAACAACAACAACAACAACAACAACCCGGACCGTTTCTGCTCCATCTGCCAGGCCTCGTTCAACAACCCGCTCATGGCCCAGCAGCACTACGTGGGCAAGAAGCATAGAAAACAGATGACCAAGATGAAACTGATGGAGACATATGGTCCCTCCACAGCACCAGGTCAGATAACAGAACCAGGAATACATGTATGTAGTTGTGTTTGCTGAAAGAGCTTTCCCACGCCTTTGAAGATAAATATATAATTAATGACATAATTCTTAATTTGTGCTGTTCCCGCGCGGACAGATTCAGTCTGAAAGGTTTAAAGAAAACGAACTTCTCTCCTTTTCAATGTGTCTATAGCTTCCACACTAAAGGGCTACCCATGCACCGTCTGCAACATTGAACTGAACTCTGTGGAGCAGTACCAGTCTCATATCAGTGGTGCCAAACATAAGAACCAGTAAGTACACACTCTTTAAGGAGGTGAAATAACTTTGTCAGCCTGATCATCACATTGAATTGCCATTTTGTTTCGTTATTCATCCCGGCATTGTTTTCAAGTTATCCAATTTCGGTGGGAGAGGGGGATCGTTTTGTTTTGACCGAATCAATCAGTAGTTTGGAAGAACCAGCAAACGTTTCTGGCTGCAGAAAAACAGAAATGGCTCAAAATAATCTTAAAATGCATGTTTTTAGAGTGAAGAAATTAGGCCTGAACACTGCAGAGAATCAAGACGCGGCAGAACAATCGTACGGGGGCGACAACCAGTACGCCAGCGGCGACAACCAGTTCGCCGCCGCAGACGACCAGTATGCCCCCGGGGACGACCAGTACGGCATTGCAGAAGCAGATGGGCAGTACCAAGCCGGAGAAAACCAGTACGCTCCTGAGGACACGGAGTACTCAGAGGAGTACCAGTTTACTTGAGGCTGGGCTTGTAGAGACTGCAGAGGCTTCAGTCAGAACTTGGAATGACACACAACAACCAGCCCCTTTAACACATTAACATCCATAACCTCCATGGACCTTTAGCTCCTGCCAGAGTCTCTTCTCCGTAGGTTTTCCCCTGGAACAGAGTCATCTAAACCACAGGCCTGGACCCTGGAAATACCCCAACGTGGAATTTTATCATTTTAGGTGCCCAACTGAAACCGTTATGTGTGTGTTTTTTATTTTTATTTAGTTTCCTCCTCAAATGGAAAAAGCTTCTGATGTTTGGCGAGGTGAAAGGATGGTTAGCGGGTTATACCGTTCAGTGTGTGATCATGGGTTCAGCAGCTGATGTTTGTACCCATAATCACAATAAAGAATGTCTTCAAGGGTTCAAAAATGGCTTCTTCTGTTACAGACGTGTGTACTGACAGAAAACCCCTCTCCCTACCAGTGTACATTAGGGCTGGGCATCGTGTGAAATCTATCGACACTGGTGCTGATATGATCAGTACTTTACTTTAGGAATATAAACATGTATTTCTACAAAACTGCCTATTTGTGTAACAAGAGAGAAGCCAACGTTTTTCAAATGTTACATTTTGTCTACACAAAAGAGTCCATTCCAGAACTTTGCCAAAATAAAAAATAAAATGCTGTCTAAAATGGACAAAACTATTATTTAAATGAGTAAATTCTGTAAGAAAATATAACTACAAATCTAACCAGACGTTCTATGCCGGCTTTTCGATCCTCTGTGCTACTGACACATTTCTGCCTGTACCAAAGAAGCATTGAAGTGTGAAACCCAGCCTTAGTGTACACTCTAGGGATGTCCCGGTCAAGTTTTTCATGGCTCCGATCCAAGTCCTTTTAATACTGGGAATCTGCCGATACGGACTCCGATCCTAAACTTAGAATTACTGACACACCTTATTTTTCACGAGCGACTTGAGCCAAATACTGAAAGCCCTGGTTTCTAGTTTTTATGTTTCTAAACTGAAATTATTGATAGAATTTGAACGAAAGCTCAACTGGAGAATGCGACTCCTGAAAGCGATGTGACGTGAACAGCTAGATTGTCTAACGAGAAGACGTTTCAGGAAAAGAGTATCAGGGTACAGGTAAGAAAGGATTGGATTTCGATTGGCTCCGATGCTAATTCTCAGGACCTGCCCGGGACATCTCTAGTTCATCAGTCAAAGTAATAACAGGAAAAAGTCAAAGTCCAGAAACCACAGAAACTTTGTTTAAGGTTTGGTTTAATGCAGTGTATCGGTCGGATACAGTAGGGTGTTTTAATAGTTTAGCCCCTAACTAACATATAACCAATACTAACATCTACTACCAGAGCCACACATAACCAGTGAAAATTCAAAGCAAAGCTGCTTTCCGGTTCATGTTTCCAGTTCTTCGGTTCGCCTGAATAGAGTTGATTTGCGTCGCCAGTGAATGTATTTATTGAAACCTGTCCGCTCTTTTCTCTGCTTTCTGCAAGTCTGATAATTTCTAAATCTGGTGTTGACGATGCAGACATTGGAAAGAGAAGTGAAATCAAGCTTTTGCACAGCCAGATGTGATAATGTCATTGTTAGTTGGATTGTATGAGAACTCGGTTTACAGTTTTACTTTTGTTCCTGTTGTCCTATTTTTATTTCAAGCCAAAAAATATCTCCAGAAGTTTGGTTTTTGTTAGTTGTTTTCTCATTGAAATATTTGCTTGTTCTGTCTAACAGATGGTGAATTCACTAGATTTTCTTTTCAATGTTCTGGAAAAAGCTGATTTTTCTGTTCAGGTGGGCCAGAGTTCTTCTCAGTTCCCCTTGTTCTTTTTTAATTTTCTTGTTCTCGTTTGCTACAGTTGTCTGTAAAAAGACAACCTAATGTTTCTGTCATGGCATTGTTTTCCCGTTGACCGTAAGACATTTGATTTCCAGAATGTCTGTTGGTTGCATAACAAAGGAGTAAACTGGTTTACCACAGGACACTAAGAATAATATGGTGAGAATGGAGATGTTTATCAGAGGCTCATCGTTAATGGGTGAAAGTTACAGATGCTGGTAAAAGGGTTATTGTGATTTTATTGTTATTGCTTCAGAGAGCTTGAATTAGACCCTCTACTACTTCAGAAAGTACCAGAATTTGTCAACAATAAGCATTTTGTAGAAGTTGATGTCATTTTATAAGAATTTATTCTTTTTCCATTTTCAGGAGTCTGGACAGTGTTCATTAGAAAATGGAAAGATTAAAGGGATTATGATGAAAAATATGAAGACTATCTTCTCCTTTTAAATGCAGTGGATTTATTACAGCTGTGAGTTAATGAAAGTATAAGCTTTTTTTGTACTGTTGAGTTTATATGCTTGGTTTATTGAACATTTATACAAAAAAAAACTTTCCCTCTGAGTTGTCCAACATGGCGCTTTATAAACTGTAGAAGAGACTGATAGATGCTCGCTGAGCTCTGTAATTACTGTCAATAGCAGAGATACATTATTTACCGCAGAGGTTTTCAAGAGTGATGTCAAATTAGAAAGTGATGTCAATATTAGAATAACAATAACGTTTTTTTAGTCCATTTGTCCTCATACATGACGACTGGTTGAATATTTTAGTACTGAATGTCTTCAACCTTCTGGCAAAAGAAAAAATATGCTGATGTAATTTATACAAAGAGGGCTCATACATACTGTATAGTACATGGTGTATAAAAGACAAATGGCCTTTTTGTTTTCACCCTCATCATTTGTGTGTTAGGTGTTTTGTGATTAAGATTTACTTTCAATATAAGTTGTGTATAACAGGGACAAAATGCTGCAAAGATGTGCATTAAGTAAAGAAGTGTTTTAAGAGAGTTGGTTTGTTCATTTGGTTTTCCTTTAACGCAAGACATTAGGTGGACCCTGGCTCGCTGCGTCATCAGTGTACACAGTGTGAAAAGGAAGACTCTCCTGAGTAGAGCAAAAAGAAGTTTGTGTACAGAAATGCCAACAGTATGTTTGAGGCACAGTGACCGTTTGAATTGTCCACCAGACAGCACTGACAAGATTGTTTTTCAACTGTAAAATGTCCCACTCGCATATCTTGCTCACAGTTCTTTAAAATGTTGTGTTTATTTGAAATAAAATGAATATCGCCAGATATTATCTGATTTCAATCAAAATCAGATAAATAATCAATCACTACAAGCCTTAAAAAAATCAGTAAATGTCAGGTTACACTCCTGAAGTATTTATCCTTGAGCAAGCCTCCAAAGTCCCAGGGTAAGCTGCTGACAACACTTTCAGTGTGGCATTGTCACAGGATGTCATCTTTCCAAGCGGTCAGTTTGTCTCATTTCTCTCCTGCTAGATTTGGCGATTCTAAGTGCTTTTATTGTGAACTTTAAACATCTTAAGAGCAACAACAGCCCAGAAGGACTGACAGACGTCTGCTGGAGTGGTGTAAAGCACACCACCACCACAATCTGGAGCAGCGGAAAATGTGCTGTCCGGAGTGCCGACTCAGGCTTCACTATCCGGCAGTCTGATGAATCTGGGCTTTTGCTGTGCTACCTGCCTGAAAGCACAGTTTTTGTCCATGCTATTTTAGACAATAGTGGGCTTCCAACATGGTGGCAATAGTTTGGGGAAGACCCTCTCCTATTTCAACATGACAATGTCCCTGTGCAGAAAGCCAAGTCCATAAAGAAATGTTTTTCCAAGTTTGATGTGGAAGGACTTTACTGCCCTGCATAAAGACCTGACCTCAACCCCATTGACCACCCATTGGATAACCCTGATACGCCCACTGTGAGCCCGGCGCTATTGCCCAACGCCAATGGTCGTCCTCACTAATGGTCTTGTAGCTGAACAGGATTCAAATCCCTGCAGCCAGGTTCCAAATATTGCGGGAAGCCTTCCCAGAATGGTGGAGGCTGTTAACGCTGCAGAATAATGCCCGTGGTTTTGGAAAGAGATGTTCAGTCACAGTCACACATGGGAGGAATGTTGCTTAAGTGGCTCAAAAGTCTTTGCTTGTAAAGAAAAAACAAGCGAAGAAACCGACATGATTATCCAAAGTGAAATCACACACTGGAAAGACAAAACAGAGAAACCAAACAACAAAGCTTGAGCCCTGAAGACACCCAACTCTGTGAGCTTCATGCAGGCTGAAATCGCTCAGTCCACATGGTGGGGCACTTACTCTTTGCTAGTGGTGGATTAGCACAGGGGTTTCTGGTCCAAGCTCATGACAAAGGAGCTTGTTCAGGGTTCAGGCTCAAGTGGCTTTGTCCTCGCATGACCAACAATGACCTCAGCACACAGACAAATCAAACAATGTTCTTTTTACATTTTACATTGTTATTGGATCTCTATCTACAGAATGGAGTTGCTAATAGTTCATTGGCACTTTTTCACCGCACTCTCCAGAGATCACCAGTCAATCAAACAACTCTGATTTTCTGTGGGTCCGTTTTGATTTATTCTAGGTGGCGCTCTTTTCTTTGGCTGTTCAGCCAAGAGTCGTGCCCAAATTAAGGGCATTGTCTTTCAAAGAAGTCAGCCTACACAGGCGTGTCCGTTGGGGTCCACCGGGTTGAACTATCGCCTCTTCCCCTGTACCAGAATCCTGGAGATACCTGTGGGATCAAGGACCTTGTGGAGGTCCAGTAAGGAGATTTTAAGGCTTACACTGAGGTACGTTTCAGGCCACGATGCCTTGATTGACAGATGTCAGCTTTAGACACGGTGGCTGCCGCTTGCTCGCCTGACCTCAGCTCCACCCTTTGTGTCCAAGCATTGATGTGCTGTATCCCTAATCCACATCACACGTTAATTCTTCTTCAGTTTTCATGCAGAGTTTTAAAATAGTCACTATGCGCACTAAATCCACTTAGGTTTTGAGTGTACTCATGAAAATAGAGGAACTTCCGACAAGTGGAAAAAAAAGTTTCTAGAAAATCTTGGAAAACAAATTTAAAAAAGTGTTAATCTTTGGAAAAAACATTTTGTTTTCCCTTAATGAAGTTTTGTTGGCAGTGGTTTTCCAAAGTCATGCTTGACATGCATCCACGGACATATTGCATAATTCCTCGTGAGTACAAAACACTAAAGTACATTGATTTTTTAATATATCATGCATACTGTGTACTATTTTTATTTCGTTTGACAAACAAAATCTCAACACGGGGTTTGATTTGATACTTGTGACAAAATGGCAGCAAACCTCAAAAGCAAACAAACCTCAAGCTTCAAATCGCCCCTTCAGAAACCTGCGGGTGACGTCTTAAAGCCCCTAAAAACTTAATCTTAATCTTAAAGTGGCTTTTATAATAACAATGTATCGTATGACAATGTGAAAACAATGCGACAGTGTGAAAGGGGTCACTCACGGTTATGAACCTACAGAGAATTATCACCTGAATCTGTGTCTTCCCTCGGTTTTGCTCAACTTTATAGTGAGTTTCAGCTCGTTGGTCAGCTGTCCAGCTGCAACCTTACTGTTTTGGTTCACTCTCACTGCTCTCATAGCATCATTTTCAGCTGCAGCAGGCAACTGTTTTCACCCACCGTACGCTGCCTCACTCAAATGTTAGAAACATTTAAACTGCTTTGTCAGGATTTTGTCTTTTGATCAAATTTGACAGTGGTTTGGCAACATGAGTAAACAACCAAGTCACCAGAATTGAATTTAGATATTGCTGAATCCTGATTGGTGCACAGAAATACATGACGTGAGCTTTTTTCAATTGAGCTTGGCCCACTTCAAACCAAACAAAAAAAAAAAAAGAGAGAGAGAGAGAGAAGACAGAAATCTCCCACATGAAGTAACTGTAACTGTTCTAGCTTTAACAGAAGATTTTGTGTTCATGTAAGAAGCAATAGCTTTTAAAGCCTCAGTATGTGGAGGTGGGGGTTTCAGACGTTAGACGATCAGAAAAGCACTCCGTCTGAAACACACTGAGGCCTTTAAACAGTATTCAATGTTTTTCCTGCAGTCTATAGTTGTCGGTGGCGCGTGAGTGTTTATCCGCAGCTAATACAAAGATGAATGGATAAAAAGCTGTTCTAAACTCGAGTCAGTGAGTCGCTGTGAATTTCCTGGCCGAGGTTTCACTGCTGTTGACCCCCTGACAGCCTTAAATCTTTCACTTTAACCCCCAGAATTGATGCTTTGGGGTACATTTTGAACGCGCACTTACAATGAATATCTTACTTTGTGTGTGTAACATGCAGAAAGTAATTTGTCAGACACAAAGACAGCTTGTTCCCTCTTTATCTTTCTCCTGCCCCCGCTGAGGACACAGTGGAGGTCAGTCAGTCCAGTGTGACATAAATAAAAGTGTGGGCGCTGGCATATACATGTGGGTGTGAGCACAGGTAAATAAATATTTTAGTGTGTATGTGCAGCAGTAAAGACATTTATGTGTATGAATAAAATGGGTTTTATGTACGTGAATCTGTGTAAAAGTGCCATTCAGGAGGTTTACTCTTGACTCTGTGTTAGGAAAGCAGCACGGCAGCATCAGCGCTTTCACTGATAACATTTTTTTATTTTCCATTCATGAAGCAAGGGCAGAGCTACATGGCTACCAGAGGTGCTGAGCCTCCTAAACACTGCTGTGAGATCAAAGGCCTGGTGGTGAATTTTGAGAATAAGCCGTTTTCAGACGTAGAGCCTTGAATTTATTTTCCTGTTGAACATTTAAAATACATTGTTGAGTCAGTTTTGGGTTGAATTACATTTTGCGTGTTCATTTAAAATACAGAATAAAAACAACAACACAATCATTGTGTGCTTTTCACAAGACTGTTTGCTGCAGAGGTGTAAAAATACAATTCCACTAAATTAAAGGTAATAATAAAATAACATTTAATAGAAATATTGATCAAGATTTTAGTAGTACTGATGTGCAGGACACTAGCTTACCTATCCCTGATTGAGCAGCTGATCTAGCCCCAACCCCCCAGGCAGAACAATAACAAAACATCACACACACAATGGCGTGAATCCTTTTCAACAGATCATCATCCCATGAATCAACAATAAAAAAAAAAATCTTATTAAACAAGCTTGTGTTATTCATATAACCTGACTTATAATTTAACGAATAACTGAATAATTGGACTGAAATTAATAATTAAGCAGGCACAAAAAAACCCTACTGTTAATGTTGCGGGACCGGGCCTAGTGAAATGGGAGAAAAGCAACCTTTTCACACCCGTTAACGCAGAGCTGTGGCAGTTTCAGCAGGAGACACAGTTTCTGGAAGTAGTTCAATCAGGAGAGACTGCATAGAAAAAGAGGCATAAAGAGAAATGAATAATTTGGGCGTTTTATTTGGAAGTTGAAGAAATAAGTGAGGAGTCTTTGGTGCCATCGTGGCGTCATTATTTTAAGGGGGCAGTGATGCCAAGAGCTGTCCAGGAGGTGAATGGGGCGGAGGATCGTTGCATCGATCTGACGCTGAAATGACAAGTGACAGCAGCAAAGAGAGGAACAGTTTCCAAGTTTTTCACAGCAACGAGGGGTTTGGCTCAGCAAGGTCGTGGCAAAATCGAAATGGTTTATTAACTGAAAGAGTGAACGCCCTCAGTCAGCTGATTGAGTTGGAAGCGGGAAAAGGACGAGAGAGAGAGAGAGAGTGAGAGATGTAAAATGAGTAGCATGAAGATAGTCTTCCTGATTGAAGTTTTGCTAAGCTTCATTTTCTGACACTGAAAACTAATTGAAAGAATCTAAAAGTGAACCGATTTGTCTAGAAAGTGTAATCTTTAGCTTCGGTCTGCCGTTAGAGCTGCACATTAAACAGAATTTTAAGCTCGTTAATTGGATGCTTCTCACTGGAATCCTCCTTAGAAGTCGTAGTTGACCAGAAGAGTTTCATGTCCATCCAAGCCTTGTGCTGTCAGTCACCCAACATTGTCTTTGACAAAAAGAAACAGGACTTTTACCTCGCTTTTATTAACACCGGTATTAATAAAGGTCAGCGGGGCAGCTGTGTATGTGTGTCCAGTACTGTACAGTATTTGGAGCACAGTGGGTGACATCAGGATAGTCTGTAAGAGCGGCCCGACAAAACAATTTGTATGGTCCCCTACAGGCTGAATGGGCTTCACCGTTATTGTATTACAATTAAAGGAGGCATGTCAGTATTCCAATCTGGTTTTCATGCAGAACCTATATCAGTTTAAAGTATCCACTAACGGATGAGCCCGAATAAATTGTCTCTTATTGTCAGTTACATTTGTCTACTCGCCTCGAAGAATGCTTTGGTTGCCAGAGTGTGTTTGTGAGACACTTAAACTGTCATGGATCTCTAGAGTTCTCATTGTCTGTATGCAAACCTAATGCTGATTTGTAATGATATGCATTATAAATGCAGATGTTGCATCCAGGTGTCCTTTTCTGCTTTCCTTAGGCTTGGCGGAAAAGGGATCAGCGGTTCAGCTGGTAACGGCGTCAGTATGCTTCACACCAAGTGCTTGTTGGATTTTCGAACTGTCTCCTATTCAGTAAGTGAGTCGGCCACAGCGTCACCTCGCCGTAGCTTTAATCAGAAACGGTTTTAGCTTTCAGTGTCACAGTTATACACAACAACTACAGTACAATGGTCTGTCATTTAGAATGCAGACAATTTCTTCTAAATCATCCCGTTAGAAGCAACTTCTATATTTCACGGCTATACGGTTCACAGGGAGGAAACACAGTACAGTACGTGGCTTTGCTTTACTCGGGTGTCCTGTTCCATTTCCTGTGCTATGTAGCCCATGTGTTCAAAGGATCAAAAGAAAAATCAATCCCATGAAGTTGCTTGAGGTTTTATGGCGTCTGATCTTTGCCTCATCTGTCTGCAGGAAAGAGTCTCTGATTCAAATCTCAAATCTAAAAGAAAACATCACGGTGTCCGACTCTGCTTTATTTAGTCACACAGAACTAAACACTCAGGAAGGAACGTCAGAAACCTTCAAATGCTTCATGTAACTGAAGATATTTGTTTTATCTTTTAAAACAGTAAAGTCGTAAAAATTAACATGTGAGTGTTGTACTTGAGGATGGCTGGTAGTGTGGGAACAATGGACCAATTCAATTCAGTTTTATTTATATAGCGCCAAATCATAACGTAAGTTATCTCATTGCACGTTTCCTATAGAGCAGGTCTAGTCCGTACTCTATTATTTACAGGGACCCAACAATTCCCACCATGAGCAAGCACTTGTGACAGTGGCAAGGAAAACCCTCGAGCAGAACCAGGCTCAGGGTGCGCGGCCATCTGCCTCGACCAGCATGCAGACGTTGGTTTTTCGGACGAACAAAATTAATTCAGACCAGCCACAAAAAGGAGAAAGAAAAACTACTTCGTTAGGTTTATCACTTCGGGTTCCCTGCAGATAATTAGTGGGGTGGAAAAACCTTAAAAGCGCACAAAACATTGCCTGCCTAGATTTTCCTGGCGAGTGAAAACAGAGCAATCAGCTTGCTGTCTTCCAAAACCTTTTATACCCTGTCACCTGCTGCCTGTGGCCAATCAGGGAGGGTCTCTGGAATTAGTGCCACTTGGACCCAGGTGGCATCAATCTCCCCTCAGTTAGAGCTAAATGGTACTCAATTGTACTTTGACAAAAATATTATTCACATTTACCCTCTCAAGAAGCATAATCAAAACGTATCTATAGTAAACATTCCCTTCTTCAAATCTGACTTACATTGCAGCAGAAAAAATTACCCACAAATGCATTTTCTTAAACACACTTCTTCTTAAAGGGTCAGGCAGGTCAGGGAATTAAAGTCCCCTACAGAAAGCCTGTGTGAGCAGAAAGACTAAACACAAGTTCACGGCCCCTGTAAATGTTGATCAGATGAGCGAGAGGAATGTGCTCCTTCCTCTCAGCATACATGCCAACAGTATGTAGTATTTTAGGACTCAACACAGTCGTGATCTCAGTTTTCTTCCTCACGGAGAGATCATTTGGTTTAATTACATGACCTAATTTGCCCCGAGGGATCATTAAACTTTCATTTAATTAACCAGTTTTACGCTTGTATATCCTGTTACATCGAACTTGTGAAATCCCGTTTCACATCCAGGGTCTAAATTTAGATCGAATTTGAAAATATTACTTAATCTGTTGCGCCCATGCTGAATGTTTTTGTTTGTCACTGTATCACACTGGTGTCTCCGTGACTGAACCATCAGCTGACTGTTTGTTTGTATGATGTAGTGAGGTGTCATGTTGCATATTTTGCATGTACTCTGTTCTTTGCATGTTGACAAGTGACGCATAACGGTTTCCAGTAGACAATGTTTGCTGTTGTAATCGGCAGGGCTGTTTTCCCACTTGATTTAAATAAAAAATATTCCTAGGACTTATATACATATGAATGTTTATGGTGTCATTGCCTGCATTTGGTGGTCAGTGCTCCATCTGTTTTGTCAATAAAATTGAAGAATGAATTGAATTCACAACAGAAAGAAGGAGAGAGAGAGAGAGAGAGAGAGAGAGAGAGAGAGAAAGCATTGAGAGTGAAAAGAAAGAGAGAGAGACACCGGAAAAGCAAGACAAAGAGAGAGATAATGTGAAAAAGGAAAGGAAAGCCAGAGAGAGAGAGAGAGAGAGAGAGAGAGAGAGAGAAGATAAAAACAAAAGTGGCAGACAGAAAGGGAGAGTGGGGTGTTTTATAGAGGCCTTCAGCCTGTGACAGCTTTCGGGGAGATCATTGTCTTGAAATGGAGACATCCGGAGGCCAAGGCATCGCTGTGTTTGACCAAGGAACAAAACAACCTCCCTCTTCCTCCTCCTCCTCCTCCTCCTCCTCCTCCAGCCACCCTCCCCTCCCCTCCTCACATGGAGGCACTGGTGGCTGAGCTGCATACTGCAAAACATAACGGTCTTTCCCAAACATTACCCGAACACATTCATGCTCCCAGGGTGATGAATTCTTAAGAAGTGACGACATGGTCTTTCGTCCAGCACCACCTTCAGGGCAAACTTTTTTACCCCTCTACCACTAAGGCTGTAAAATAACAAAACCCTCAGTAAGTTTTAGTTTTTATCCAACTCTGTATTGAACTTTGCATCGTAAGACCTAAGACTTTCAATCTTGTTATTTGTTCAATTGCCCAACCCACGCAACATATCAAATTTTCCAGTTTACCATATGTGTACACACAGCAATTTATACTCCTCTGAGACTAACTGAAAGTTAAAGCTGCGGCAGTAAAGATGTGTATGTGCCAATCAGTCAAATGAATGTGTGTAATGTGAAAGGTGTGACTTGAGGTGACAAACCCACATAGATTTCTCACCTTTACGGTTCACTTGTAGCGCTCTCGTCAGCCTCGTTTCCAGCAGCACCCGGCAGCTGTGCTTACCTGCCTAGCACCGGACCAAAGATAGACAAGGTTAGCAACTAGCTAGCCCCGTTTGGGACTCTGTGGGAGACGGTCCAGGATGCTTCACATTATAAAAGTTGACCGCGTGCTGCACTTTATCGGTGGTGGGGAAGTTAAGCTCTTGAAAAACTGAAAGATAGTTTGAAATACTTCTGATAAAGCTTAAATCTCACCTTTGTGCAGCTTGCCCAAGTTGGTTTTCAATAGATGATGTGTTGTTCGTGAACGAGTGGTCTCTATGAGGCAGCTCCTTTAAGAAAATGATGAGAGTATGCTTGACTTTAAGTAACTTTTTAAATAGGAAGTAACAGGGATTGTCTCCCATGAAAAAAAAATCTACTTATATTGCTTTAATCAACACAGCAGTGATGTTCTCCTTCATCTTGATGTTGATGAGGTATTTAGAAAATTAGCAAAATACTGCAAAAGATGCCTGCTACAAGCTTTTCTAACAACCCCTATGCCAAGAAAGAAAATCTGTATTTTTCTTTTTTTTCTATTGCAACTCTTTTGTCGGTATAAGCGGCCCTAACACAGCAGACTGCAGGAAAGAAACAGCCAATCAAAGCAGGCGGGCAGGTCAGGCTTTCATCAGCTCATTCCCCGGCAGGCCCATTTCCCATCAGCCATCAGTCAGCAAGCCACTCTGTTACTGACAGGTGGCCAGGTAGGAAACACCAACATCTTCCGCCTGTGCTACCTGATGGCTGTAGTTGTGTGTTGGGTGAAGAGGCGGGGCCCTGAGTTAGTGTGTGTGTGTAGTTTTTTCGTCTGTTCATTGATCATTTCATCACTTTGTCTCATCAGTCATGTCTCTAGGTGTGTGTTTGTGTCTCTCTGTGTGTAGATGTTTTGTCTCTGTGTCTACCTCGGTGTGTATTTTCAAGTCTTTAAGCCAGAGGCAGACTTTCAGCTGAAGGAATGTCAAAAACCATGGCGTCCAAAGAGTCATTGGCATCTTCACGCAGGGACGAGAAAAGGCAATTTAATCTTTCTGTCGGGGCCTCATGAGGCAACCACACAGAATTGGTTATCAGTCACCATAGTTACGTCCCCATTAAAATGTTTTAATGAACTTTGTAAAATATCCACTGAATGAAATGTGAACTGGAGGGAAAACTTTTGTTTTCCATCTCAGCCAAGTGTAAAAACAAATGAAAATGCTCATTAAAATCAGGTGGATGGAAATGTACCTTATGACTGACTCATGCCTGATACTGATTATTTAACTATTGCGGCATCAGGGTGTCACAGAATGTGACTGATTAAAATGTATATTAGTGAAAGAACAGAACTGACACAAGGCTGGAAAAAAACTGCTTTAAATAAAATCTAGAATTGGTGTAAGGCTGCAGGTACAGTAAGTCTGTCTGTGTTCAGGCTCAGGCTGATATTATAGGACTAATAATAACCAAACAGTGCAGCAGCTGTAGAGGACAAATATTTGGACCACATTTTTCCTGAACGAGCCAAGATGAACGTGGAATGGAAAAGAAGAAAAGAAGAAGGAAAGACAAGAAAGTGTTTTGGCAACTGACGAAAAAGTAGACTAAACTGCAGAGTGTTTTTATGATTCTTTCATAATTCAGAATAAACAGACATCCATCATTTTCATTTTATGAATGAGCATGACTAATGTAAGAGCCACCATTGCTGCTTGTGCTGTTATTTCTGTTTCCATAATTACTTTATCCACACAGCACCTTTCAAAACAATTTAAGAGTAAAAACAAATAATAAAAGCAAATCAAATCCAAAACATAAAATACAAATCAAGATCAAATCATGTAATTACAACAAACACCATCAGTTAAGACAAAGCCATAAGATAAAAAAGTGAGTTTTAAGAAGAGGATACTGAGTGTGTCTGCCTGTCTATCTGAACTACGGTATTGCAATCCCGTCAGAGTATTAATATTACTGGGTTTCTGTTTCCACAGCAGCCAGGATTCTCCTTTTACTGTCCAATCACATCGGCTGACCAGTCAATAAACTGATGTAGGGGTGTGTCCGGTAAAAGACTTACACCGTTGGCCACCTCTGAGACACATGTGAGGGATTGGAGCACCCTCGATGATCTTTGCGGGACACGGGCTGCAAGAATAGAATAGCGAGGACAGGAGGAAGCATAATTAGCTGAGCTTTAATAACTCACAAATCAACCTGCTGACTGCTGGAACCGTGTTACAGCCGACAGATACTCGGTGCTGTTTAACTTCACATGACCCATATATGTATCAGTTACCTGAAAAATGTTGTTATGTCAGTGTAAGTCTTTTCCCATGAGGTGTTTACATTATTGTGTCTATCCCCTGTACATTGTGTGCATTGGCACTTGGCAGGCATGTCAATAACATGCAGGGGGAGAGAGTCCTCTTTTTGTCCGGGTTTCTCAGCCGTCTGCTGCAGGTGGCCGGGCGGTCGGGTTACAACCCCAGTGAAAGTACACACACACACACACGCGCGCACACGCACACACGCACACACACACACACACACACACACACACACACACACACACCTCTCCTTCCATGACATCTGAAAATTCCTGTGGATTACTTCTAATTCTTGTGACAGATGGACAAATGGTGTGTGTATGTGTGTGTGTCCGTGACAGAGCAGCTGGGAGCGCGAGGTAAAACCTGTGGCAGACCAACAAACTGGCTGCTGGGACAGTCAGACACCTGTTTCTGCCCCCCCCCCCCATCCACATCCCAGTCCTCCTCCTCCTCCTCAACCCCCTCTTCTCCCCCCGGACACTTTATATGTGGGGGGGGGGGCAGAAAGATAGAGCAGGAAGGGGAGAAAGGGAGAAAACAGCTGGATCAACTGAATGTTTCCGTTTTCTGTTTCCTGTCTCAGATTTGTCAGCACTGTTTCTAGCAGAGACCCAAGAGTCTTAAAGGGGAAATCAGTAACATTTCACAGTCTGTCCAACACAAAATTTCTGATGAGCAACACTGACATGCTTTGATTTTTGTGTTAACCAGACGCTTAGAACCCTTTGCAGTCAAAAAATGGAAGTGTATCCACTAAATATGTACAAAAAACAAAAGATTAGAGTTTTTAAGTGGTCATAGTTTGCTTTTTGACTTTCCCCCTTTTCTTTATTGCGTTATATATCTTTTTGGTCAGTGGTTTAACACTGTTCCGCAGGTTTTTACAACGCCATCCTTTTGCTGTGTTCAGGTCATTTTACCGAGGACTGCTTCGCGAACCTGCAACAATTCAATTCGGGTTTTGCTATACGCGTACTCCTGAAAGACGGTGCTGTTCCGACTCTGTTTGGCCAGTCCGGAGATTCAGAATCACAACCTGTACGTTTGCTTTATTAGTTGTGAATTATATTTAAAATAAACAATGCAACGCTACAGAGTGTTCAAGGCTAAGTTGATAACACCCCCGGTGTTTTTCTAACGCCTCTGAGCTGCTGTTGTACGTTCATAGGACTGCCGAAAATAGTTTGGCTGGATCCCAGCAAACGAGGAAGAAAGTACATGTAGGCTACAACTGCCGTTTAAGTTGTTTTGTTACGTGGAGGCCATTGTGGATAACCAACAGTGTATTTGGTCCCTAGTTACACAACCGGGGCTGTATTTGTCTAGCAAAAGGATATCATGTGCATGGGTGTACATTTGTTTACATGCTACATGTGTTGTCTGCTGATTCCACTGGGGGGTAACAAAGTTAGCTTTGCAGATACTCAGTCTTTCCATATGATTTAAAAGTGGTATTCATTACTTTATATGCCTAGTTAGCTTTCTCTTTGGGTAATTGTTTTGAGTAATTTTTTAAAGAAACAAATGCCCATGCTCCCTGGTTCTAGCTTCTCCAATGTGTGTATTTTCTGATTTACTTGGTCTTCTTTGATAGTAAACTGAACGTCTTTGTGTTCTGGTTGTTGGTCGGACAAAATAAGATATTTGAAGACATCACCTCAGGCTTTGGAAAATTGTGATGGGCATTTATCACCATTTTAGACCAAAAGATTATTTGATTAATCGAGAAGACATTCAACGGATTAATCGACTATGAAAATAATCGTTAGCTGCAGAACTAAATGAATGCTTTTCTGGCAGCATTCCTTAATTCAAGTTCCATTTTTCATTTCAAGTGTTTATTTAAAATATCTTCACTTATTGTTGTGATAAGTTAATATGGCCATAATTTAAGCAATTAATTGTGTGGTCCACAAAATCTCAGAAAATTGTGAAACATGCCTATCACCATTTCCTAAAGCCCAAGATGACGTCTTCAAATTATCTGGTCCAACCAACAGTCAGACATCCAAAGGTTTTCAGTTTAGTGTCACATCTGAGAAGCTGAAACTAAAGAATGAAACTAATGAATCTGATCATTTTGATCTAAATAATCCCAAATAAGACCGATCTCTTCTTGAAATCAATAAAATTAACTATTTCGTGAGGCGGTGGATGTAGCCAAGCACTGTTCAGTGGAAACGCTGGGTTGGAAATTTTTGTAACAGTCCAGTCAGTGTTGTGTACAGTTTGCTAGTGTTCCTAAATGTGAAACAGTAACGTTAATGATAATCTTTACTGACAAACCTCAAGGTAAACCTCTGAAAGTCAGCTTCATTTTGTTTCTAACAACCCTCCTGCCCGCAGACGTTAACAAGATGCTTGAATGAACTTCTCTCACAGCGACTCCACACCACTTACTATACTCAGATGTTTAATGTTTCTTCATGGTTTATTCGGTGTCAAAATGTTTGCTGGGAAACACGGGGCAGACAGAGTTGGGAAGAAGCCGAGGCAGCCCCCTGACCGCAGAGAAACAGTGTCAAAGCCGCAGTCAGACAACAGGTGAGCGGTTACGCTCTCTGGCACGTCTCATTGATATTCTAACCTATTGCACTTTCCCAGGGAAAGGACTCCCCTGTGGAAACACATTACTGCCTTAAAACTCCCCCCATCCAGGCTTTGATCCTCTCAATGTGAAGCAGATCGCAGCCGAGGCTGAACGGCAGTTGATACGACCAGCGTGGCTCAGAGGAGACAGCAGGAGGGTGGTGGGAGTGTGTGTGAAAGTATCTGTGGATGTCTGTGAGTGAGTGTATGGAGGGTGAAGCAGAGGTGCTAACTTCGTCAGCATGTGTGGGTTGTTGTTTTTTTTGTTGTTTTTTTCTTTACTCTTGTGATATGTAGCCATGCAGATAGTTTCAGTAAAATGTTTTGCTGCCGAGACTTCTGCAGCCTCGCCAATAAAATGGAGGAGGTTTGTTTGTTTTCACTCCACATTCAATAGAAATTTGTTTTAAATAAAAACTGTCTAAGAGTAGTGATGGAAAGTACATTTACTGTGGTCAAGTTGGGTTTGTAGCTTCATGTACTTTACTTGAGTACTTCTTTATACTTCTACTCCATTACATTTCAGAATATTGTAGTTTTTACTTCAGTAGGCCTGCTATCTATCTATCTGACAGCTATAGTTACTTTGCAGATTAAAATTAAAATATTACACAAAAAACATACGATCATCTTATGAAATATGCATTGTTTTAAGCTCCACCTTGATCAGCTACAACATTAAAATGCTGCTTACATAGTAATTTGTCATAAACAATAATCCAATGGTCTAATATAGTTTAAATAATAATATAACACTCTACATAGTATTTTTGCTTTTGGAATTTAAAGTTACTATAATCTATATTTTTATAATAACAACGTTTCAAACGACACTGTGAAAACAATGTCGCTAGTAGTGATGAACCTGCAGAGAATCAGTCAGTCAGTCAGTCAGTCATTTTCTACCGCTTTTTCCCGTTGGGGGGTCGCGGGTGACTGGAGCCTATCCCAGTGACTTCGGGCCTTAGGCGAGGTACACCCTGGACGGTGGCCAACTTGTCGCAGGGCCTGCAGAGAATTACCAGCTGAATCTGCAGCTCCTCTGCTTTATGGAACTTTATAGTTAGTTTCAGCTCATTGTTTATCTGGCTGACTTTACTGATTTCGTTCACTCTCACGGCTCTCATAGCATCATTTTCGGCTGCAGCAGGCAGCTTTTCTTAAAGAAAAAGCTCTAAAAACCCACTGTACGCCACCTGCTCAGCACCAAACAGCAGACAGACACAGTTAGCCACTAGCTGGTGAACAGGGTAGAGCATTTAGCAGCTAAAGAGTCAGATCTTTCCCTCAGGAGTTGGTAGAGACCAAAAACAGAGCTGAAAGAGAGTGAATATTGGACTTCCATTCATCGGGTGGACACAAACACAACAAATGAATGACAATGTTGCTCCGTATCTGCTGGATGTATAAACAGATTCACCATACGAACCTTTAAAGATTACGGTATGTCAATGTTGTGTTCACAACTTGTTTCTGCTGCGTCCAAGTGGCCAAAAAAAAATCAGTTATTGTAGATTTAAGTACGTTTTGCTGTAAGTAAAACGGGGCGGCCATGGCTTGGTGGCAGAACGGTTGCCTGCCGATCGGAAGGTCAGCGGCTTGATCCCCCAGCCATGCGTCGAAGCATCCTTGAGCAAGATACTGAACCCCAAAATGCTCCCGAAGCTGCGCCTTCGGTTTGTGAATGTTCTCGTATGTAAGTCGCTTTGGATAAAAGCGTCTGCTAAATGACTAAATGTAAGAACTTCTGTAGTGCTACTGGAATAAAGTGTTGAATGCAGGACTTGTAATGGAGGATTTACATTGTAGAATTGTTACTTTTCCAACTGAAAATTAAAGTCCAACTGAAATTAAATTGGTAGCTTTTTGTTTCTGTTAATGAACTTACTTCAGTTTGCAGGGTAGATAATTAGCCAGCCAGCTGTAGCACATTAAAAGCATAAAAACTTACCAAATGTAAATGTAGGTGATGTCCTTACTCTTCAATACACTTGCAAACAAAACACTGCCTGCCCATTGCTTGTAAGCCAATTTAAAAAGTGTCAAAACCTCAGCAACCCCCCCGCCAAAACATGGAATTTATTGGTATTTACTTTGAAATCTAAATATAACCTCCTCCGAATAAAGAATACAACATAATTTCAGTTTTTTTCTATGACTTAGACCTTGTTCAATCTCCAGTTTAATCTGCTGCTTTTTTAAACTTTTTTCCTCAAGACAATTAGCCATAAATGAAAGTGAAAACAGCGAGACAGAGAGGGACGGAGTCATACAGTACAATGGCTTCCTTTCAGGAGGCTGCAGGTCAGAGCTCAGTGAAGCTCTGAACACATTGTGGTGAAATGAAGCCCTGTCTGAATCCAACACCTCTGTTTGGCTGACCTCTGGGCGTTTAAGGAGGCATGGGTCACTGCCCTCCCCCCTTGTAGGATGATGCTCTGCTGATGTCCGCTCGCAGTGCATCTCTCCCTCACCTGGGGGTGGAGGGTACACTCAGGAAGCAAAACCATATCATTTATATATATTATTATTTAGCATAAAGAAAATTCTGCTTTTTTGACGTGTACATGAACATGAGATTTATACACTGATGATACATCCAGGACGCTGTTTCCCCTTCTAATAGCGTTCCCTTCACTTCCTTCAAATAATGTTTCCATACTGCTGCCTTCTGTGGCTGGTGCTAGAGCTTAGATCAGGTTATGGTTAAGCATCCCATAGATATCTGGTTGGGGTTAAGGCAAAGTTGGTGGAGGTTATGCATAAAAGAAATCAACTGGTTGGGGTAAACGATAGGTTTGGGCCCAGGTTAAGGTGAGGGTAAACACAAAACGATGGCAAAACAGACTTCGAGACAACACCAGCACCAAGTCCGCTGGTAGCCTAGGGCGCCGCCAGCTGGGGGAGTCCCAAAGGAAGAATTATTTTGTAATTTATTTCAGATGTCTCACCGACATCCAGTGAGCATATTTTATTCAAAACAAATTCACTGCTCACACTCTAATATACCCCTGATGATGAGAGGAGCCTCCAGGCAGTATTAGGCTACGTCCACACTACTATGTTTTCGTTTCAAAAGGTCGTCTTAAAACCAAAACGATCTCTGTCTAGTCGAGCGTTCCAGCCCCATTTCCGAAATAATCTCCATCCATACTAATACGCCTCAAAACGCATATCTCGTGACTAATCATGCACACTGGGCATGCGCCTGCCGGTGTAAACAGGAAGCAGGACAAAACTAATGAGGCAGAAAACGAGGCTGCTCTTCACAAAATCCTCCCCCGGATAATGTTGTATTATTAAAACATTGTCAATAGCGTTTAGTTTTTTCATTTTAAGATCAGCTAAACACTGTCGGTCCACTTTTGAGAACATGTCAAAAGAAACAGTTCTGTTTCGAGCACTCACTCATTCACTCACACACATTTATTGACACTGCTGGTGCCACTTATTTTGTGATCCCGTAGGTCATTTGCTTACATCACCGTGTAACTATCATCTATACAGGGATATGAACAATCAGGTAATGTTCCATCATACCATTACATGATCAATACAATGAAAAGGCTCAAAACCTGGTTACTATGGCTGTGTGCACAGGTGGAGTCGGGTATAGTCAGTGGGTAACACAAAACATATAGGCCTAATGATAAACAATAATCTACACCCAGTCATTTTTAATAATTATTTGATTAATATGGTATAGGCTTTAAAGCCAGATGTTTTAATTAAGGAATGACATTGGTCATAACAGCCCACTGTGAGTGAGTGACCTGCAGAGAAACTGCAGCCAGTAGACCGGACCAAACACTGAGTGAAGTTGAATAAGGTTGAATTAAAACTAACTAAATAAAGTCCTGCCTTGGTATTACCATACTTCCTGTTGTTGTATGCATGTGCTTTTGCAATTGGATGGATGAATATAAAGTATATATTAGTATGTTTTTCTGCGCTCTCCATAGTTTTTACTTCTCAATTTACGTACTTCTCTGAAAGCTGTCGGATCACTTGTGAACTCAACAGTAAAGCTGCATCTGAAGAAGTTACCATGTACCTGAGTAACAAGTCGTCCTGCATTCTTGTTTTTTAACTTGTGTTTAGCCTTGAAATTCAAATTTCCCTCAAACATCCTGACATCCAAACATATTTATTTTCACTCATCCCAAAATGTCTCTCAGTTGTTCAGGAATGAAGAAACCTTCCTCAAATAATGATGGTTTGCAATGTTGCCGCTGCTTTCGTCACCCAATGAAATTAAATGGATGATTTATTTTTTGTAGTTGTACTTTTTTCACAACTAACTCTACATCTCCACCTCTCCCTCAGAGTCATGCTCATGAAGAGCTTTTGTGTTTCAAATCAGGAGGGATAAAAGAGCATGTTAGGCTTCAGAGCCTTGCTCAGGGGTTTTAAGAATGAAGGGTTCTTATGCCTTTGGCGCAGATAATCGGCGGCTTCTCTCATTTCCCTTCAGCACAAAAACCTCCTCTGTTTGCTTCCATTACTCTCCGAGGGAGCATTTTCACCTCCCTGGAGCAAGACTGAGCCACCTGTAAGCCTGGATTTATACTCCAAGAGGAAGACGCTGCTCTGTTTCTTTTCAACTTTACCTTACCAGTGTTGGTCAGCTGATATGACCTGAGAAATGCAGAAAAAGTGACAACACTTAAATATATGCACCCTATTGTTTTTAGTGATCTGAAAGAATATCTGTCATGTGTTATTTTGTTGTTTTATTTCTCAAAATTTTGGAAATGAATTCTGGATTTTGTAATTTACACAGATCAAATGTAAATTCATATCCAAATTCATCTTATTTACTCAACCAAATAGCCTGTGTCTCCTATCAATGGCTGCCTTTAAATCCATATGTGTGAAAGCAATACATTTTAAACAGTTTGAGAGCCACTCAGCTGCCCTGTAGCCTGTCGATAAGAGGCTTATGTCCCCCCTGCAAAGAGGAGGAGGAAGTAATAGATGATGGGATAGAGAGAGGAAGGGAGGGCCGGAAGGATGAGGGAATCCCCGATGCTCTGCTCCTCAGGAGATCACAAGACTCAGATTGCGTTTACAGGAAATCAAAGGTGAGTGGAACAGTGCGTATCACTTGAGGGAGGGAACTTTTGTATGTCACAGTTAAATGAATAATGTCAGAGCCACACTGATTGAGCAACACTTGAAGTGTTGCCGACATTCAGAATGCAGAAAAATGCACACAAACTCCACTTACAAAGATGCATATTTTATTAGCCATGCAAGCAGCGTGGCTCCATGGATGGCAATATCTGCTAAACATCAGCATGTTGGCATTGTCATTGTGAGCATGATAGCATGCTGATGTTAGCATTTACCAAAATGTATTACGTGTCATAGTTAAATGAATATCAACGTATGTGAATATTGTCTGAGCCATGCTGATTGAGCAACACTTGCACAAACAACACAAACTAAGAAATATAATATAATTCAATTCAATTTTATTTACATAGCCCAATTTCACAAATCACAATTTTGCCTCAAAGGGCCTTACAATCTGTGTAACATACTAACATACGACACCCTCTGTCCTATATTTTTCCAAATGTTCAAGATGGGCTCAAAATCTTCCTGATGCAATAAGGCAAACTCTGATGACCTCATAGCTAATTTGTCAAACACATAAAGCTAATCTGGTTTAATCAGCTGTTTTTATGATTTATGTTTTTAAAATGTCAATGTTGATTAATGTGCACTGTCCCCTATGAATACACAAATAACAAATAACAGTTCACCACCAACAAAAAATGCAATTTTTTTTCTTGCTGTAGTCATACTGTTGCACCAGTAGCCCTGTCTGATCGACCTGGATTTCAAACGGATGTATTAATACACTGACTGATACAAAAAACTGCATTGAGCAACTTTAACCTAGTCTTGGTCCTATGTCCCCGCCCCATCCTGTCTTTCTAATCCTTACATTTAGCTTTCACTGTTGAGCCAACCTTTATGCTCCCTTTGCCCCAAACATCAGGGACAAACTGTGCGTGGAGGAGCAGACAAACAGACAGAAAGCTGCACAGACCAGCCGACAGTCAGGCGGTCAGACGGTTGGGACGGCAGACAGGCTGGCGTTGGTCGTCTCTCCGTTAAGGAGGCCTGACAGCTTCCATGCAGGCTCATGCCACAGTGAAAGGGAGGATCGGGTCAGATTCAGAGTGTTTGATGTCGGGGTGGCGCTCTCGTTTGAAGGCACTGCTCATTTCGCCTCTGTTTGTTTTTTTAAGTCCTGTTGTGTCAGACTGCCCAAGCTACCTACTGCCTACTGGGGAAGGTGGACCCTTCCAGAAACTCATAATGACAGTCAAAAACAAACCACCGGCTATCTGCCCGCCAACTGCCCGTTACAACCCGCAACTGATACTAACACCACTTGTCTGGATTGTAAGATTACCCAACAAGTTCTCTTTTCTGGTACACACAAGAGTTTCATTCTTTATTGTGCAGCCGGAAGGGTCTGACATTTTTCTTTTTTTTTTTTCTCTTTTTTTTGGTGGTGTAAGCCAGGAAATCCTGGGTTGGCGTGCCTGCCTGGACGCCGTGTCCATTGTCTGGGCGCTCGCTCACTGCTCCCATTGATGCTCTTCATCCAGCTGTAAAATCTGGTGTGGTGCTGAAACGTGTGTGTGTGTTTGTGTGTGTATGTGGGTGGAGGGGGTTGTGGGGGCGGATGCAATCCACTCTGAAAACAAGATGTCACCCCCCC
>CM022491.1:1965221-2014196 GCA_011952105.1 Coreoperca whiteheadi | reverse complement strand
CCCCCACCCCCGGACGGGTCAGAGTGGGGTAAGAGTGCAGCAGCGTTGGCATTGGAGGGATAAAAAACATGCCATGTTTGCTTCCTGTGTGCTTCCTCTCTCTCTGTCTCTCTGTCTCTCTGTCTCTCTCTCTCTGTGCCCGCTGGCTGGAGCTATAGGTTTTCATGGTGCATTTCTTCCACCACGGATGTTCTTCAGTGTTTAACAAGGGGGGCAGATTAGCATAACAGCCTCCGCAGGAACCCTGTCAGCATTAAAACACACTTCCTCTGGAAGTAGTGTTCTGCATAATCTGTTCCTCCCACTACCACAACCCCAGTGTAGAAAACAGTAACAGCACTCCCTCTCTATCTGTCTGTCCCTCTTCGTCTCTCTGTCTTAAGGCCCTGCAACATCTGTTCCGTTCAATATATCATGTGCACTTTTTATCCACCACATCTTTACACATGAATACATAGTCACATAATGAGGATAATTCTGGTTTATTTCAACTTGGGTCTTACTGTCGTAACTTTGTTCGTCATTTCTCTCGGTTATGATAACGTTGTACTCACCAAAGTAAGTGCTGAGATCTGGGAACACGGTAACATTGCTACGACAAAGTCTGACGGGGCAACAAGCCAGAGCAGTCAGACGATCAGACAAGACGTAAAGATACAAAGAGTTTATCCAGAGTATCTAAACCACTTTATTTGGAGGTGAGCAAAAGTCATCATGCCTGAAATGTTGAAAAATAACCCAGGAAACTGTTGGTGTGTACAACGACACTAAGTACGACAGTTGTACGGTCAAAGTTGGACCAGGAAGTCGGTCTGTAAACTGCGATGGATGTTTTTATTATTTTTTGTATAGTATTCCTTATAAATTCATTATTGTTATTCATTTTCTATTCCCTAAAAAAATTCCCTGCTGTTGTGAGACTGAAATTTCCCCTCTAGGATAAATTCTACTTTGCATGTGGCATCAAGAAGAGGAAGTTATCCTCACTACAAAAGGAAGAAAATAAATTTGAGCAGCCCCCCCCCCCAACATTCTCTTTTAAATTACCTGCAAAATATCACATCATCATTCTAACCTTCTGGCAAAAAAGGAGACGGGAAATAATCATTCGTATCGAGCCCTATCACTGATAGGAATGATGGCCAAAACTATGAAAATATGACACAAGTTGTACAAAACTGGAATTGTTCTTCAAGAAAAGATAAATCTACACAGAAGTAAGGAAATAAAGAGCTGCACTATATACAGCATTTTAAAATGTAATCTTAAAATATCGTGAAAATCTACAGATTAATACTGTACTGATACATTTACATTTAGTCATTTAGCAGACGCTTATATCCAAAGTGACTTACATATGAGGAAGACAATGGAAGCACTTATGACAACACAAGGTAACAAAAAGCATAAGTGCACCAGAAACTATTCTGTTAAAGCCCAGCACGGTATACAAAGCTAAGGATAGGAAGGTTACAGTACTCATACTGTATCATGTTTTCATAGATGAACTCTTACTTGTATATAGTGTTTTATACTTGTCTGACTGTGATACATTTCCTCCAGTTTCTTTTCTCTCCTAATATTTTGTGCAACTTTACTATGTACTAATGCCTTTTATCATTTGCCAGTTTATTTAGTTGTGTGTTTAGTTGTGCCCGGACTACATGTAAATGAACTGTTGAGCTAAATTCCAGCACATTAACATGTTGTTAAAGGTCCAGTACTTAGGATTTAGTGGCATAAAGGGATAAACTACGGTGGCTGCAAATCTCGCAAAAAACGTGAAATGCCCTATCTAGAGCCAATGATTGATTTGTCCGTTCTGGGCTATTGTAGAAACATGGCAGTGCGACATGGAGGCCTCCATGGAAGAGGAGTATATGTGTTCAGAATGAATACTGTAGTGTACCCAGATTATAATGTCGTAAAATTACATGAATGTAACTCAGTTCCATTACAGATCTAATACAGTATATATGTTTGAAATAGGAAATCATCATTGGAAAGTTTCCCTGTAGGTCAACATGCAACAGAAACATGTGCCCACTGCACAATTAAAGACCTAATATTTGCTTAACAACAGCCTGTCTGTGTTTGTGTTGTCAGCTATTAAAAGACTGAATGAGGTGACTTACAGGAAAGTGAGATCTGTTACTGTAATAATAACAGACCACAGCCCTTACAGTGGTGCAACAAAAGGAGTTGTTTGTGAAATGCTTCTCTTACTCTGCTGTTTTATTTCGGTTGACTTTGTGCGCCCACCAAGCACGAAGCCAGAAACCACATTTAACAGCAGAACACAAGAAAACAAAGCCAACAAAAACGCAAGAAGTGAGCATATCCTTTGTTCCGGGGTATGTGAGGCACAATTTCAGCTCTGCCACATTCCACCACAAAACCCATCCGGAGGATAATAAGTCCCACTCTTCCGATTAAAAAAAAACTTGTTTTCCTTGCAGAGTCAACCATATTCTCACGTTCCCACATCCGAATCAGGAAGCAGCTCTGAGCACAAGGAACAGGTGGGTCCACAGCACAGTCAGCAGGAGGCTCTGATACAGTCTGAAGGCATGGGAAGGCCTCTAAAGTACAACAGAACAGAATAGAGTACAGAAGTCAACTCTATTTTACTCTGGTCCTGTCATCTCTACTCTGCTTTACTGATGTCTACTTATCTCACTTAGCTCTTGCTCTACTCTATTCTGTTGTATCCGATTCTACTCTGGACTTCTCCAGTGTGTCCCAACCTGGGGATTGGGGCCCCACAAGACGTCTCAAATATAAATCTGCACGCTATTAAGAAAGAAAGAAATATTTCTGTTATGTTTGGTTGTTCTTCAAAGACTTTGTTGATCTTTTAATTTTTCATCTAGCGCCACCATCAGGTCAAATTTAAATTTTGTCCAATACTTGACCAAACAAGACAATTCCATCATCCTCACCTGTTCTTTCTGTTTAGTGCTAACTAGAAATGTTAGCATGCTAAAAAGCTAAACTAAGTCAGTGAAAACGGTGCAACATTAGACCTGCTAAACATCAGCATGTTAGCATGGTGTCGTAAGCATTTAGCTGTGCCTACAGTAAATACAGCCTCACAGAGACACCAGCATGGCTGTAGACTCTTGTTTCTCTACTTTTCTTTACTAACTTCCTAAAATACAGTACAACAAGAGCTTAGTGGAGTAGAGTACGGTGGGATGGAGTAGACCAGAGTAGAATCAAAGTGAGTAAAGCCAAACGGAGCGGTAAGGCAGCGTAGAGCTTAATCTAGTAGACAGAGCAGAGAAGAGTCGAGCAAAATAAAGCTTAGCAGAACCGAGCAGAACAGAATGTGCTGTGCAAAATAGAGTACAACATAGCAGAGCATATATGAAAGAACATGAAAACAATAATAGAATAGGTGCACAGACCAATATGCTCATAATAATAAATACACGCGCACACACACACACACACACACACACACACACACTTCGGGTGGACAGATAGCGTAGTGTGTCAGGATTTGAGAGGAAACAGATTGGCGAAATGGTCCGAGAGCATACTTTGGATTTCAGATCAGGTTTCAGCCTCTCGGCCCTGCAGCACCGGATATATTTGATTACAACAACAACCACAGGCCAAATCTAATTAACACATTATTCACAGCAGGATGTCAGCCTCGTGTTTCAGCATGAGCCACGACGTCTCTACTGTTTCATGGTCATCAGGAAGAAGCTGGCGGCCTCTTAGCATCGTGCCTCAGAGTGTTTGTATTGCGTGATACAAGTGAGGTGAAAAGATAGGACATAAGAAAACCGGAGGATTCAAGATGTGAAATCTTATATCACAGAAACAGAGATGAAGCCATTCAAACTTTACTTTTATATGTGTGCTGATCTGCTGCAACAAAGCAATGCTTAAATGCCGAAAAGTTAAGAAAGGAAAAGCGCAATAATATATAAGTAAGATATTCAAATTAGGTCATATTTATTATCTTACACTCATTGTTATATAATTAACTTCTACATGACATGATGCTTTCTGCCATGCTTTTATTGACGTCAAAATGTGCCAATAACACTGTGTAAGTCTGCAGTTTTCAAATGGAATAATCCGGAATGACACCACACAAAACAGTTATTACAAGAAAAATGTGCTTGTATGGAACAGAAGTAACAGCACTCTAAGCACTCTCTATTGTGTCATATTCCTAACCATTCCCTCTACTTTAAGCTACAACGCGATCTGTGTAGCTACGTGATGGTGAGATCAGAGTAGGTGGATAGCAGCACCCTGTAGAGTATGGAACATGCACAGGTTGTTATTAGGGTTGGAGGGAGCATGTAGCCTTGGCGCCGGAGTTGCGGCCGGCTGCAGTTCATTCAAAACACAGAACGGCAATGTTGCTGGAGGGCAGACGCAGCAGTGAGCGCTCGCTGTCCGAAAGTACCTTAACTGAGATGCAGAGAGACATTTCTATCAAAGAACTGTGAAGATCTCACATTTGTCGCTACAGGCTGAGAGTTTCTGAATGGGGCTTAGACTTATCTCACTGGGCATAGTGGTGTGGATTTGCTGCTTGACTTGGCCATATCCTGACTGAAAGGCCAGTAGGAAAGGAAAGTTGCATCACAAGAATTGAAACATTATGAGGAACTGTGAGGGATTTGGTTTTGTTCATTGTCCACTTAGAGCCCCGTGGCTTGACTTAACTGCTTGAGTTGAACTTGGTCGTTAGCTGCTGGTCACCTCCTAGCAGTGATGCCTGGACCACCCAGACGTTAGATTAGTTATGCTGCATAGGCTGTGATGCGTCATCTCCGCTCTGGGCAAGCCTGTGACAAAAAAATCTTAGCTACTCCAGTGGAACTGCTAATATCACCAACAGTGGGACCAACAAGTCCTGATACCTAAACAAAAAAGTTCGGCTAAGTTTTGGCTTCTAATACTACTTGGTTCGGGAAGGATTGCCTTAGTGGTTAAGGGAAAGCAACGCTGACTATTGGTAGGAAACAGGATGTGAACTTTCACATTACATCTGCCTATTTAGAGAGGACACGCATCATTTGCACAACTTCAACTAAGGTGGCTTGCCATGCAAACATGCAGTAGGTTGTTATGAAACTGCAAATGCTATCATTGTTTTGGTGAGGACAATCTCACTGGGCAGCTCTGGGTGTGTGAAATTGCTCGATCAGTAAAGGTAAAGGAAAAATACTTGAAAATTGTGAAGAAATCTGTTCTTTGTTATGTGAAAGAATTACTGAAATAACATGTTTTGGAAGTCTTACTTTTACAGTATTAAAGTCAAAATGAATTCAACCTATTAGTTCCCTGCATGCTTAGAGTATACAGGATGTGTCCATTGCAAGGGTATTAAATTAGCACAAGCTAAGAGGTAACACTCAAGGTCAAAACACTTCCACTATCCATTTACACATTTTCTAAGTGAACATAAATTCACCAAACTTTTCCAAATGCAGGTGTCTGCGGACAGGAGTAAATCGTTTTCGGCAGACCTTGGCTTATGAGGACATGTGACTCCTGTCTATGCAGATCAGACTTTAATCTACACTCTGACCAAACAGGGTCACATAGGGATTGATAAGGTTCACCAGAGCTAACAGACCAAAAAAAACCCTCAAACATTTATAGTAATGAAATTTCACCTGACACAGAGTCCGGTAAATAAACAGTTGCAACACATGAATCAAAATTTCTTAAACTCGAATATTGGTCTTAAGAGTTCATATCGTTTAGAGTTACAGTCCTTGTGCTGCATGTCTGTAGGTTCATTTTCCACACTGGTTTTGTATGTGTACCATATGAATGTAAACTTTTTAACCATTATTAGTTTTAAAGAGAATGGGCCTCCTTTAAGAACAATGCTGTATTCTTATCTAATCTCTCTTACCTTTGTTTTTGAAGTCAGAGCCAGCACACTTTTTGAACCTGTGGCAAATTGTTCGTTTCAACTTGATGAATGCCACCTGTTCATGACTAAGCATGCATTTGGTCATTAACATAATTGACATCCCCAAATTACTATATATGGCTGCCTGTTCCGCTCTGTTTGTGGTGAAGTTTCATTCACAAAAATGTCAAGAGTAAAAAGAAAGGATGAAGGATACAAAGGATGAAGTTCTGTCAGAAATCAGCAGGCAAAAGCATAATAAATGTACTAGTAGTAGTTGTATAGAGGAGAAAATATGACAGGTGTCAATGCTGTGCTGTGATAGAAATATAGAGGGAACAGTTTAACATAAAGACAAACAAACATCCACTGTAATTCATTACTAAAATGGAAGGGGTTAAAAGGGACGTTACAACTCTCTGCAAACACAATCAGATTAAACCATTATAAATCTTTGGTTTATCAAATGTTTTTTCCCCCAAGGAGAAAAGCAGACTATCTTTGCAAGACCCGGATGACAGGTCTGGACCTGTGGATTTCATTCCTGCCTAAAAGAAAATTCTAAACACAAGAAAATTGGTGAATGCAACACGTTTGTACTTGCCACTTACGAATAAATCTGGTTGTACGAGCGGTTCTTGCATGAGGCCCATTGTTTGTTTTTAGAAAATCTTATTGCTTTTCCAAGTGTCAGACTAACACATGGATGCCCATTTCATGTTTTAGACAATGGATAATGCAACATTCTCTGTTCACATATGGAAAAATTAAGGGAAAAGTTGGGCTTTGTAGCCAGATAGAATACCTCTGCAACCAAAAATTACACTTGGCCGAACCTGCTGCACAAAACTTGATCCCGAGTCAGGGCCCTTCACTTGCACTGCTCAGTTTTGGGCCTCTGGGGACATGTGACCTGTATGTCAAAGGTCAAATACACCAAACTCACCTTTCTCTGCTTGATGTGGGCAAGGTCTTAACAGCAAGAAAAGGAGAAGCTTGTTAGAACCAATGCTGGCAGAGTGAAGCGTAAAGATTTTATACATTTGATATTAAAATGAATATCTTACAGATCATATTTTTTATGTTTGAAATAAAAACCCATGTCAAAAAAACTGATTATAGATGTTAATGTATCCATTCTTTCTTTCTTTCACAGCGTAGATGCCCTGTCATGTCTGAATAAAGCCCTAACAAACATTTTACATAACAGACATCTACAGTATGACAAAAAGCCATCACTTTAACAGATAGATTAAACCAGCAATGTTGCATATTTCATGCAGCCGCTTTAGTTTTTACATTTACATTAGAACGTTCCCACTGCAAGTAACATTATCAGAGGAAGTCAGAGGGCATCCATTGATTTTTTTACAGAGCTGATCAAGAAAACTCTCCATCAACCATCAACAATCAAACGATATGTGTCTTTTTATTTTTAACTAATGACACCACTCTCACCTATGTTAAACAATTATAAAAGTATGAAAAACAAAATCTCCTAAATCAGTAAAAAAAAAAGAAGTGATTTACTTGTTAACAAGACTAACGCTGTGCTAGCGGCTCTGTGAGGCTCGACTTAGACACAGCTGTGCTTTGAGCTAAACGCTAATGCCAGCATTCTGACATCCTCACAATGCCAATGCTAACATGTTGATGTTTAGCAAGTACAACGTTTACCATGTTCACAATCTTAGTTTGGCATGTTAGCATGCTAGCATTAGCGCTGAACACAAAGTAAATAGCGTTTAAGGGATTACCAAAGTTATTAAAAACTCATCCTGGGGAACGTGAATGTGTGCACCACATTTTATAATAACCTGACGGTGGCACTAGAAGAAAAGTCAGTGGATCATCAAAGTTACTAGGATGTGGAGATATTTCACCAGATGGAGATATTTCACCAGTTGACATTGTTGTCCCTGGAGCCACACTGCTCACTGCAACAGTCAGTCTGACACATTTTAATTGGTCAGATACATAAATATTTACAGATATTTAAGGTCAGTGACACAGTCAACAGTTTTTCTGTTGGTGTATTGTTCAGTTTTAGCTACTAAGTGAATTTTGATACTCCACTGGATGATAGTTGTACTGCCACTGTCTCATTAGGAGATGTGGTACAGAAGAAGAAGAAGGCGTAGAACAGCGAATGGATGGGTGCAATGTACAAAACAATGTCAACCTGGCATGCTTCCTTTTAAGTGGGAACACATTGTTGTGCTGTTCAGTTTTAGACCGCCAAGGAACAATTCTGTACTCTCACTGTTGTTTGAGATTGGAGACCTCCCAGCTGCCCTGTGTAGTTTTGGGCCTCCAAAATGGCTTCCAGAGACATGTGGCCTCTTGGTTCAAAGGTCAATGTTCAGACAGCCAAGACTCACCTTCCCCTCCCCGATGCTGAGGACAAAGCTCACATTGAGTCAAGGCCCTGGAAGCTGTGGGGCTCTGAAAGTGTTTTTCCAGGATTTGGTAATATTCTGTCAGGGCAAGTCTGCCTCAGCTTAAGAAAACAACTGTATATTTTCTGATTGGACAGAGAACTGCTGTTCATTCACTTTTAAGATTACTAGTTCTATTGTACTATTTTATTTTATTTTTTCATACCACTGCTTTGCTTATGATACCCAGCTCTATCTGGCCTTACCACCAGATGACCCGACTGTCTCAGCTTGGGTCTACTCAATCCCGCTAAAGGCCCCTTTCGACTTTCGGCTTTGGGTTGTCTGAGACGTAAATTGACAATCATGAGAGTGACTATCCAAATATTGAATAAAGTTTGGGGGGGGCACAAACAAGCAAACAATGGAGGCAAATGAAAAAGAAGTTAGTGGGACTCTGGCAAAGAGGAAAACAATGTGGAGCTGTGGCAGCAGTCCTGTTTTTATGAAGTCTCCTCCAACTGACCACGACAGTACAAAAAAGGACCCATCGTGGAAAGAAATAGCAGAGGAATTACAGTTTACAAGTGAGTATTTAGCAGACATAGCAAAACATGCATCACCTGTAGATACAGTCCAATTTTGTATTGTATTTTAGGACAGAAAACTTCACCTTAAAAAGTCATGATCCATCTAATAAGCTGCATTGTTTGCAGGTTTGGGCCTCAGGATTTGTGTAAATTTTAAGCCAGTTTTGAAGAGCTGGAATATCCAGGCTTGTGTCAGATCTTCAACAATCAAATCAAGCTAACATACACTTATGAGGAACAGGGCAGCCCTTCTCTGATTGAGTGATGCTTTTCATCGAATCTTCAGAGGGTTTCCCCACAGATCGCCTTATGAGGAAAACTGAACTTAAAAATCTTCCTTACTAAAGCAGAACAACTGTGTGCTGCTCTAAAAAAGGAAAAGTAGTATGACTGACCTTAAGAATGAACATAAAATTGAATATTAAATTACATTAATGACAGTGAAATGTAATGAATCATTTGAACCATTAACCCACGTTTTGCATAAAGCCAAGCTTAAGACATGCACACATCTTAGTCCTTTTGTTCTCTAGTCCTTCCCGTCCCTCTGTACGGTGCGCCAAACACTCAGATAAAGCAGAAACACAGTATAAATAATCAGCATACAATCATAATAAGCACAAGTGATCTTTTAAAATGGCTCGTGCACTTTCTCCTCCCTTTACAATGCCTGCATTTATCCAGGCTGAAGACTGTAGAAGTCCTGACTGGGTCCTGACCTGCAGACCTTCCACTCATAACAGCTGCTTGGAGGAAGGTGGGAGATAAGGGAGGGCAGGATGGGAGGAGAGGAAGGGAGTTAGGAAAGGAGGAGTGGTGGAGGGATGGAGATGCAGAGGAGGATGGAAGAGAGGAACTGTGGAGGAGTGGAGGAAGACAGTGAGATCTCACAGCTATTCGCAAAGACTTTGTTGAGCAGCTGGATTATTTGGTTTTTAAGATCCCTTCCAGTCAGGTTTTTAAGACATATCAAAATACTCTGCATTGAATAATGATTGGTCTGATACTAATATTTTCCACACAAAAAAGATCAATGTGCCCAAATTTATTGGGGAGTTTGTCATGAAATTTACACCAAAAGGACCTCTCCATTTTGGGCACTTTGGGAGTTTTAACACCACCATCAGGCCAAATTGTCAACTCTGCATGCAAGATATTTTATACTCTAATGGGCAGATTGTCATGAAATCGTTCAAATGTTCTTGCTCCCTGTGGGATGAACCATTTTGATTTTAAAAGGTGTCCTTTCTTCTAGCACCACCCTCAGGACAAACTACATTTACTCCTTGTTTAAATGTTCAGTTTATTGTTTTGTACTGGGGAGTGTATCGAATGCTGGACCCCAGTACAAGCTGCTAGTGGGGCTTTAGACTTTTACCGGAGGCCTCTCTGAAATCAGACATTCTCAGAACACAGGATTCAAGTGTGCAATATGCATATATTAATAACACCTATATTAAATTTGTCCAGATTCACATTCATTTGTCCATTTTATTTAATATTTCAAACATTAATAAAATAGCACAACCAGTACAGGTTCTGGGTTCCTGCTGGTCTTAGATAGACACACACACACACTCACACACACACACACACACACACACACACACACCAAACTCTCAGCCAGCCTGGCTCAGCTTAAAGATGTTTTCAGCTGTTGCTGCTGGTTGTATAAGTGCCTCTTTGTTCGCTAAGAGCTTTGGGCTTCTCCCCCTTCCCCTTTTCCACCCCTATTACCTCCCCTCTACCACCTCTCTATCTTGCTTCTTATCCCCCCCACAGCCTCTCTACCTCCACCCTAACCTTCAGTCTACCTCACCCATTCCCTCCTCCTCTTCCTAACCCCTCCTCCTTCTCTAGCTTCCCCTCTGTCAAAATAAAATGTCTCTATTAAGTGATCATTAGATTTCCCTGCAGGTCTTGGCGTCACTGGTCCTCCATCTGGGTTGTATTTTACGGTGCTTTGGAGTACCCTTTACAATTTTAAAGATGATGCAACGGGTAAATATGTGACCTTGTTTTGACCTTTACTGACCAGACTAATTTTGAAAATGTGTGAGTGGTGATATGCCTCAGGTTCTTTATTTTTTAAGATCACACCTTCTGTGTGATTCAGTGGATATTATACTTAATAAAGGGATTAAACAATGATCAGCTACTCTTTGGGGAATTTCATAATGTCAAAAAAACATCGCATTTAAAATGAAAGCACAAATAGATGAAGAAAATCCAGAGTCAAGTGCAATGTCCTTATAGGACACAAATACACAGTAAAACTCTTGAATGATCATCTACCAATTCCTCCTGTGAGCTTCAAATGATTAGGCTGGTGAAGTATATTTTTAATATTGTCAACAAAGTCCACACAAGGCATGGCAAGGCAAGTTTATTTGTATAGCACATTTCAATAACAAGGCAATTCAAGCTGCTTTACATAAAACATAAAAGCAACATCCATCAATATTAAAAGACATTTAAATAGACTTAAAGAGTTCAAAATTAGATAAAAACAAGTTAAAACAGGAGACTAAAAGTTACAGTGCAGTTTAAGAAATGAATCATTATTTGATTTAATTAAAGGCAGCAGCAAACAGCCTTGATTTCAAAGACCTGAGAGCTGCCGCAGACCTGCAGTTTTGTGGGAGTTTGTTCCAAATAATAACTATCAAAATGATAGGATCAACTCAAAATGAACAGCGATTCAGTTCATGAAATGGATGGAACATGTCACCCAGTGAAACAGTCTGGTTCACTGAGTTGTTTTTGGACCACAGTGGAGATTTATGACATCAAAAAGAATAAGGCTGACCTCATCAAGCCAGGTAGATTTAAAAATGTATCTCTAGCCCCACTAAGCTGGTGTTAATCTCCCCAAAAAGTGATCTTTTTGTTCTCTAGAGTGGATAAATCTTAAAATGCCAACTTGGTGTATCAATGTGTACTGGAATAAGAGAGATTGGAGCTTTTGCAAAACAGCGATGTACAGTTAGCCCGCCCAGTGAGGCTATGTGGCAGTAAAGTTAGGAAGAACATTCTGTCATCTCTAACCTCCACTGTGATCACTAATTTTAAATGTCAGCTGAATATACATGTTGATTTTGTCAGACGTTGTTACAATCAGAAGATAATGATTTGATCTGCAGAAAATGATGTAAACAATATCAAGCGTTCGGCTAGTGTAGTTAGTGTAGACATAGTCTAAGTTACATCAGGCTTTGGATACACCAACAAACTTGTTAATAAAATCAATTCATTGTTGATTTTGGTCTTTTCATGAGATTTGTTGACAATAAGAAAAATCTAATTATTATATTTTAATTACATGTGTGAGTTTCCGTACATAAAGATCTACTGTAAATAATTTCAGAAATAATGAATTATTACTTTCACAATGGCACAAGATCAAACTCTTTGAATCAGTGTCTATCCATCCCTTCTATGAGCTCTAATTTGGAAAAAAATCAAAACCACACTTCCTCATAAAAGTGAAAATGCTCTCTCTGAGGTGACATTCCAGCAGGCATATTTAAAGAAACCTCAGGCGCACTTGCACATTGGCAAAACTCCAAACTCTTTATATGACCGTCCATCTTTTCCCTCCAAACCCCCATTGTAGCCTGAGCCAAGTAGGGGGCTTGAGGCTGTGCAATCAGATCCTTGGATCCCTCCTGGCGTTTGTTCCCCCGGCTTGTTTTCACTGTCAACACACCACTTGAGAGAATTAAGGGGAGCCAAGTACCTGGAGCTCAGGAGGTAATAAAGCAGTCAAAGCACAATTAAACCTTCAGAAACAAGTTGAGTCAAGATTATTTCATTCCAATTCACAACACATACACAGGACGCATGTGTGCACTCATAAAGAAATGCGATGGAATAAACTGCATTTTTAAAGGTTTTTAGACATCTCATAAACTGACATAGCAGTCGATTCAACAGTTAATCTCTGAAATGACAGACATCGGCTATTGTTATTCACACACACACACAACTTGCATTTTCAGTACATATTTAAATCTTTAACTTCATGATGATTTTACATCAAGTTTTTATTTTGTTAAACACACACACGGGTGAAGTAGGGCTGCATCAGTTAAATCCGTTGAGTATGTGAAAAATAAGTTACCGGAGGCCAGACTCGTGTGTTGAAACTGGTAGAAAAGGATCAAATTCTCACATCTGAGAAGCAAATGTTTGGTATTTTTACCAAAACACACACACACAAGTACAGTTGTGCACACCATGTGTTTCACTGCGAGTAATCTTCTTCATCTGACGTTAAAACTTGCAGGGCGACTTTCACACTCCTGTCAGATTCCTTCTGCGTGTCTGAAAGGCTGACTGGATCTGGGTGGGGATCAGATTCACTGGATGATTCTGGCATGAAAGATGGGTTTGTGTATGCAACTGTGTGTGTGTCGGTGTGCATTTGTGTGTTTGTCTTTAATGCAGAAAGAAATATTTGGGAAAATATTTTAATATAAATGTTTTTACTAAAATGCAAGATACTGTGTGTGTGTGTGTGTGTGTGTGTGAATGTAACGTATTTCATCAGTTATATATTTCAGCTTCAATGGGCATGTATGAGTAATTTAAAAGTACTTGTTGCATTCACCAATTTTCTCTTAATTACAGTTTTCTCTTAGGTCGCTCTTACGAGTCATATACACACAGTCTGACTCTCCACAGGGATTGAAAACACTTTTTTACTCAAGAATTCTAAATCTGAATGAATTTAGAGTTAAATAATGACACAGTAATCCACTAAAAAAGGAAAAACTAGAATATAACGTAAAAGTCAAATTCTATTCATCATATCAGTGTGATGTGCATCATGGTCAATCTACTAAGATGTTTGAAAACATTATTTTTATAGTAGAGTATTTTGGCATGACAATTTACTAACAACTATTCAGTAATGTTTAGGTAAAACGCCTAATACACAGTGTAACCTGTAATGGAATAACTTCTGTCGTGTCATCTCACCTCGACCACCTCTCATTTCAGTCATGGACCGCTTTGTTGGCATCTAAGTTCATGTCAAACCATTGCCTCTTTATTTGTGTCACGGTACAGTGACATGCCTTTGATAGCTGCAGTAACATTTGGAGCAAACCTCACAGAAAAACGGTCAGAGAGGTTTAGGATAAGAATACGGAAATTTTCTTGCATGAGTGGCTCTTAAATTCACCACCAAGACGCACTTTAGAGGAAGTAAAATTAGGCATTACATCAAAGGATCGTTCTGACGCGACTACACTGTAAGAAATATGGGAACAAAACCGCGAAGGCCAGTATGGAGGGAGGGAAGGATTCCACTGACCAATAACTCTTTCGACGCACACATGACTCATGGGTGTTATATTAAGGTGCTTTTCACGTTTCACACTTTCACGACATTCAGCTGTGACACATATAACACAGTATCTGTTTAATCTAAACTGTGAATGTGTTGAATTGTGAGGTGTTTGAAGGTTATTGGACAGGAAGTTGTCGTGGTCACATTAAACAACTTGACTAATCAGGTATTTCCCTGCCAGCAAAACACCATTGGGAAAAGTTAAGAGTGTGAAATTAAATGTTGGGTCAGAAACTCTGGCTGCTCTCCAGCTCTCTCCCCACATCTGTCTGTCTCACTCTGTCACTCATCTGCATTACCCTATTTCTTTCTCACTTTCTCTCTTGTGTCTCTCGGCCAGTCCTTCTCGCGCCCATATCATATTATTGCAGCTTGTGCTCATTGTGGTTCTGGGATGGCATGAAAACATCCAAGCACACACATTCCACATTTAGCCTTAAAGAGGCAAATTAACTTGTGTTTTTGATTCCGCAGGAAACGAGCAACGAGTGTTCTGCTGCTGGGGAGTAAATGAGATTGTCAGAGACGAAGCCATGAAGTTTTTTGTTGTTGTTGTTGTTGTTATATGGAGGAGGCACAGTTTCACAACTCGTCTTGAACACTTTTACTTTATCAGGGAGACAGTTTATATTGTTTGCACAGTAAGACCCTTATAAAACCAAAACCAATCAACCAATGTCCTGTAATCACTGTTAGATCTGACCTGAGACCTGTGGCTCTGCTGCTGTCTTTACTCTGCTGCTGCGACCTGGATGTTCATGTTACCATGAAACATTCAGAAACAAATCAGCTACTTCACCGCAGGACAACTCTTCACCAGTAATTCACTGCTTTGGCTGCTATGTTTATCATCAAACCTCACACCTATCAGTAGCTATGGCCAGTTATGTCGGTTATTTATTATACAAGGCTCACATTCCCATCAAGTCGCTGTACAGCTCTTACTTACACTATGCATCTAACTCTTGTCTTTTGGTAGAAATAGCTCCGTAAATCCTAATTCTTTAAGGAGACATTTTAGTGCTGTGACAGGGTTACAGTATTAGTGTTGTTAATACAAATAAGGGCAACAGGCCTTCATTAATTAGATGTGGATTATAACTAGTTAAAAACCACTGATGCACAAGTCAGGGATTTTTGTTTCCTCTTTAAGACAGAAAGCGTCATGGAAACACTTACACAACAAAAATGGAATTTAACTATTTTCTGATGCCATCAAATCAAAAATTAGAGGCGCCACATGCCCCTCTGATGCCTGTGGATGGGAGTACAATAAGCAGACAAAGCAAGGCAGACATTTCTGTCTCATAATCCATATTGGTGCAAAGAGCTGCACCAAAGTTTAAGAACTAATTGTAAGTATAGTCTCTAAAGCCTCTACCTGCTTTGCAGCAATAGCAAGGTGCTATTAAGAGGCTTGGGGAAGCTCCCTTAAATGATCGTGAAAATATTATGCTGAAGCTTTTCGGCTAGCTGATGTGCATTAGCTAACATACTGTAGAATATACTACACATAAATTAATGTAGGTATATTTTTCATATTTTGAGAGGGAGAAAGATAGCAACTGAGGACAGCTCAGAGACAGAGTGGGAGAGACGCTGACAGCGACGGTGTGGGCAAAGCCACTGAAAAGGTGGAGCTACTTTCAAATAAAGAACTGTGTCTATCAGTCATATCAGCTACTGATATGATAGGTTATCACGATGCGTTCATTAAATCAGCCATATCAACTTTATAAGGTGTTGAACATGTCAGATGTTCCTTCAACTTCTTCCAACGCAGCCAAGTGGCAAAAACAAGGAATGCGGCTTAAATTTCTGTGTTGAGTGTGTAAATTTAACTGAACAACAGCTTGACAAAATGCTGCCTCAGAACTCACTGATACAGCTTTATACAGGTGGTATTTATAGTAGGCGGCTCTTGTATCACATTGCATAATATTGTAATAATGATCATCATTATTATTATTTTGGCTTGTTCCTCACCCTTTTGGAGGAAGTTTTTCCTCCATCTCCGATCTGACGTCAAATTCGACACACTGACGAGGCAGCAAACAAATAAACTATGGAGCTCCTCTCTTGGGTCTGTTAGTGCCATTTGAAAAATGTTGCAACAAAGTGATGTTTCCAAACCTAAATGAGAACGAGAGAGTCAGAGGGTGAGTCGTGCCCCAGGGGAAGTTGGGAAAAACCATAAGTGCTGGCAAACACAAACTCTTTGAGAGTGAATGTCAGAGCCGAGAAAGTTTATTCATTATAGAAATATCTGAGAGATGGGAGAGGAGGGGGAGAGCTGACCACGGAGAACATTCAGCGGTTAGTCAGAGACACTGGATGTTTGTCCTGATGAGAGAGTAGTGACGAAACCTGACTCTGGTTTCCTCAGAGCTGAGACCGAGTCCTGCTGCCAGAATATGGATTCTTCATCATCAGCAGTAGTAAAAGACTGGAAAATACAGATTTCTGACAAAGACTTTGGAGAACGGTCACCAAAACACCCACAAACAAGCAAATGATTATCATGAAGTTTGAGAACATAAGTTTCATCCACGTCAAGATCCACTGTGTGAAAAAGCAAACCAACGCCTGAACATCAAATTTAATTTGACAGACAAAATGTTAATTACACTTAAAGTATCTGCAATCAGGGAGATTTGTTAGCAGTTTGAGATCTCAAAAAAAAAGTCCTGGATTTGTCGACCTGGATGTTATTCTCACTTTGTTTCCAATAGACAATGTTGGTCATGATAACATTTTCGTCACCTTCGTCTGGAGATTTGGAAATGTGTACTTGTTGATCGGGTCAAAGAGCATGAGCCTCCTGCAGCTTTCCAAAAAACAAACAAGCAAAGATTTATGCATGCAAAATAGTTTATTGTAATGGCAGGAAATTAATGAGAGTCAGGCACAAAAGGGTTAACAGGTGGGATGAAATGGGGTCAAATGGGGGTCAATGATGGGTAAGGAGAGTGAGGAACCCAAAAAGTGAGACTCAGGCTGGGGGCATGTCTCTAATACTGCTGGGAAATTTAAATGTTATGTACTGTTATGTTGTCCTTGTTTTACTTTACTTAATGTGCTACTTGTGTTTATTCTACCTGTGTATTGTTTGTCCACTAAATAAACAAAAACAGCTGGTACACTGGTGGCCTAGGGGGTTCGAGGTGCAGACCATGAACTGCAACGCATGTTGTCCCACATCTCTCTCTCCCCTCAGTTCCTATCAACTCTCAACGTTCAAATCTTGAATGTTACTACTACAAGTAGTCTAACTATCAACCAATCTGCAGCAGTGAGTCTCGCCAAAGTCCGGTCCATAGCATCCACAAGCATTGAGTGCGCTGGCTGACGAGGAAGTAGTGTTGACAGCAGTGAGTATGTACAGGAGCTGGTGTCAGCCGCAGCTGATTCGAGTCATGTATACGGGTTTGTAGTACTAAACGGTCTCAGCAGCGAGTGCATAGAGCTTAATGTGTCTAAATGTGTCAGTCACTACGTGCAGTGCTGAAAGTAAGCTAAACCATGTCACACAACACTGACCTCACAATATACATTAAAGTTGGAACGTTTTCATGTGAGCAGTTAGGTAGGTAATATATGAATGCTGAGTTGGCAGGAGAAGGAACGTGATAACTTTTGTCAGTTTCGGACTCAAAAGTTCAAGGCTGTGACTATTTCCTGGAAGCAGTACGTACCAGACCAGGTACGTTCAGAACTCAAAAAAGTACCAGTAGAAAAGATTTGTTTGATCAACAGAAAGGGGGTTTGGGGGGGTTGAGAAAACTAAGAACTTCACCTTTTCAGAAATAATCTCAAACACAGAAAAGAGTACCTGGGAAATCCTTGTAGCTGCTGTAGCAAACTATTCCAGTGGAAAGGGCCATGGGGGAAAAAGGAGTCCCACGTTTTTACAATATGGAATCACTTGGTTCATCGTACAGCTTCCTCTTGACACAAAAGCCACAGAAGCCACCTGCACTGGGATGAGGTCATGTGTTTTTGCTATCAGCTGCCCATGGATGTGGTGGTTGTAGCTATGAATGGTATCCATAGCAACAGGCGTCAAGGAGGCCCCCCAGCAATTTAGTTGGCTGTGAACTATTATACTATTATTTTCTCAATGTGTAAAATAAATTTGAGCACAGCAATTAATAAACATAGGAAATTATGTTTTATGGTTTGAATAGAGAGTTTAAAACAATTCCCTAAATAACAAAAACTGTAACACAAAACAAACAATGTGAAGCCGAAGCCAAATTTCCACATTTGGACAATAAAGATTATTGTTATTATCATTATTATTATTATTAAAAGAAGAAGAATATCTATTAAAAAAAACTAAAACAAAAAACAAAAAGTCCTTTGTTGCACTGTGTTGAATGTACATATGGTATATTATATTGTAAGTACAGTATATTTAAAAAGGAGAGCAAACGAGAGAAAAAAAAGTGTATGAGGTTGTATTGTGTGAGCAGATCCCACCACCCTCAGTAATGTCTTTTGACGCGCGGTTTTTCTATAGTTTGCCTATTAATGCGAGGCAGATGCACGTAATGCTTCTGTGTGCAGGGCTGGCCGGCCTCAGAGGCAGCGGGAGTGCTCAGGCTATGAGATAATGCCAGAGAGAGGCCAGCCTGGGACTAACACTGCTGCCGCTGCTGCTGCTGCTGCTGCTGTGTGTGCGTGCGTGTGTGTGTGTGTGTGTGTGTGTATACACAGTCACACCAAACCCCACCAGCGGATGTTTTACATCCCCTTTCCGCTCAATTACCGCCTCTCAAGGTCGCAGATATCTATCCAAGATAACTTTGCGTGTTTCCTCGGCCAACTGCAGCCACTATTTCTTTTTTACATGTTGTTTTGCATCTTTGCATTTAAACTAAAATGTGAGTCACAGGAGACTATTTGTTTCCTCCCATAAAATGCTATAATGAGCACCTCTTCCTCGTAATGACCGGGTCTGAACCCTATTGCTGGTCGTAAACGTTACTGTGGCGTTCTTGGCTGCAGTCTGAGGCCCTTATTGTTTCTTGGCTCTCTCCTCGTTGTCCTTGCCCCGTGACTTTTTTATTAGATCCACGATCCAAAGATTTTTCCTCCAGTTGTTTGTGCTATTTGTTTGCTCATGATCACTTAATGGAGGGGCAGGGGGGGTGTTTGTGGTGTGGTAGATATTGAGAGAGTGAGGGAAAGCATGTTTGTGTGTAGACTGTGTGGTCAGACTGACTGAAAACTCTATCTCTCTTTTTGTGTGTTTGTGTGTGTGTGTGTGTGTGTGTGTGTGTGTGTGCATTCCACACGGCGACTCGCCCGGCGTCTCCGGATCTCAGCGCGTCGCTCTAATCCTGCCTTCCTGTTTTCCTGCAGGAGAAGTGAGGTGGAGAGGAAGATCAGATCCGATGATTAGCCTGATAACAGTCACAGTCAGTTTACCTGGAAGAGAGAGTGAGGAGAAATGAAAGGACAGAGTTTAAGACACACTGGGCACCGTTTTCATTTTTTAATCAACCCTATTCACAAAGAGGGGCGCTGTTCATTTTCTGAATAGACAGTGTAAAGGTGACTGGCGGTTGGAACACATCCAGTTTCCCAGTATCCCTCGGAATTACTTCCATATTGGATGATTTACAATTTATTTACAATGCCAGAATCAGTGCTGCTGTGGGAGGTAATGTGCCCTTAAAGTAGACATCCTGTCACAGAACTGCAACTGATGTTCGTGTTTTTATTGACTGTAACCATGACCTTTCTCTAGCCTCTAGCCTATATGCACGGACATAGTAGAAGGTGAGAAGTTTACAATGGCATTAGACTTAAAAACGTCCAATTAGATGTCCAATACCAGTGCTCTTGTCTGCTTGGATAGACATGAAACTCTCCTTGTTGAGTCAAATAATGAACAACTGTGTAAGAAAATATCTCAGTCTTTGATGGAAAGTCAAAGCCTGTCTACGTGAAGCAACTAGAGTCAAGGTTCATTTTGGTAAGAAAAATCCAAACACTAAGCTTAGATTATTTTTTGTAGAAACCTAACAAACAAAAACCTATAGTTTTGTTGAATTAACCAGGAGACTGTTAAGGAACATTGTACAAGATGTAATTAAAAGAAATGGGAATTTACAGTCGGGGGAAAGATGACACTGACAGTCGAGGGAAAGATGACACTGACATTCAATATTATTGAAGCCTCATGTGAGCAAATGAGGCAAAGGTTATAAACCTTGAGTCTGCAGAGAGTTTACCTGCCTAATTTGAGTTTTGCCTAATTTCTTTTTGAAATTCTGCTCTATTTCCTGCCTTGAAGTCCAGCAAATATTTTGGCCCATTACAGCTGAAGCTCTAAATGTTGTTGAGTGAATTATCGTCTATTGAGTTAGAAAAGGTGAAAGGAAATACCAGAAATCTTTATTCAGTTTCCTCAATACCTAAAAACTTCTTGAGAGGGATGGAAATATGTATTAAACAGTCACAGAAACATATTTGTTGCCTAAATGACTTTGACATTGCGTGATCCGACTGACAAGCGATTCAGTTTAATCAAAAAACAGTCCTAAAGTGGTTTTGGATTTCCCGAACGCTGAAATATCTGTTCACCACAACCTCCTCACCCGCTGTGCTTTCCATGTAGATGGAGCCTTGTGTGGTTGTATGACTGTTAGTTGATGCTTTAAAATATTGGCGAGTTCATTTCTTTGTTTTCACTTTTGGCTGAAAGTATGAAATATGGTCAACACCAGCTGACACTGAAAAAGAATTAACAACTGGACCAAAAATGATCAGATTAATGAAAGATCCCATTCCTTGATTTGTTCTTAACATTGATAGACTTACTAAATCAGCTGAGAGGCTGAACATAGATGTAAAGAGGCTAAATGATGAAATGAAACAGAAAGCTGATGAAAGTATATTTATTTCTCTACTTTAATTACAATTTTGAGGTACTTGTACTTTACTTATATATTTCCGAATGGCAATTTTGGTCTTTTGTTCACCACTTTGGTCCAGACTGAAATATCTCAACAACTATGTGATGGATTGCCATGAAATTTGGTCCAGATATCCATGGGCCCCAAAAGATGAAGCCTAATGACTATGGTGATCCTCTGACTTTTCCTCTAGTGCCACGATGAGGTTGACATTTGAGGCTTTGAGTGAAATGTCTCAACAACTTTTTCATATTTTCAGGGTGTCTATGAAATTTGCTATGCACATATCATCACCAGGATGAATTGTAATCACTGCTGTATCCTGACTTTTCCTCTAGCGCCATCATCAGGTCAAACATTTTATTAGTCCAACATTTTGATTTATGACCAAATACGTGCAAAACTAATGACATTCAAATCAGCCTCAGCTGTACTTTGTGTTTAGTGCTAATTAGCAAATGTTAGCATGTTAACACACTAAACTAAGATGGGAAACATGGTAAGCATTTGACCTGCTTAACATCAGGTAGCATTGTTACTGAGCTAACTGCTGATGTTAGCATTTAGCCCGAAGCACCGCCGTGGCTAAATAGATCCTCACACACACAGTCACTAGCAAAAAATCTTAGTCTTGCTTATAGAGACCATATGATGATCGTCTTATAAAATATGTTGCATTGATGACAAAAACAAAAGCAGAAGAAACAGATGGGAGGACAAAGTGAGAGAAGACAGATAAAGGAAGAGAGATAAAGGAATGAAGAGAGTGACTCCTGCTGATCCTGCAGTGAATGTTGCATACACACCGTGATCATGTTCACATCGACAGTGTCCACGTGAGCTCTTCCTTCCTCCCACTGATGTCTTCATGACATCACAATCACATTTTAGATGTCAACTTTTCAGGAAGAGAGGATGAGGGTCAAAGGCGAGTGCTGGATGGTTTGTTTCTGCTGCTTTGACGGTAATGAAGTGTCTAATGGGGAAATGTCAGCAGCTTGGAGAGACCAGAGACCTCGAGACACTGTGGAGACACAGTACACACACACATCCTATATACATACAAACACGCCTGCTCGGTGACGCCTGGGCAATTACCACCCACCATCAATTACTGCAGCTCACACATGGTCGCAGCTCTGAAACCTCTCTGCCATGTGTGGATCGATCTGTGATGTGGTCGCTGAAGCACTAACAGACATGGCGCAGAGTTCCTAAAAACCGCTGAGCAAAGGCGTCACAATGGTTCAGCAGACCAAAGAGCCATGTGCAAATCAACGTAAAGCTGCAAATTTAATTTTAATGTACAGTTTACTACTATTTGAATTTGTGCAATTCAATGTTATACCTTAAAAGCTCCTAAAACGTTTAATATTAAGATTAGTGTGGAATGGGCATGGAAGAAGTAAATTTAAAGATTTAAACAACTGACTTTAATCATCAAAAGCCCAAAGTAAAAACCCTAAATGTTGCTTACGCTGTTTAGTCTACTCTTGGATTAATGACTTAAGGTTTATTTAAACTGCCTGTCCCCTAAATTCACAAATTAATGCGAAATTAAAGAAAACCCTTGTAATGTCTTGGAAGTGCTAGAATATTAACTGTCACCAGTTTATGACCAACCATTAAAAGGAACAATCAAATGTCATATTATGTGAAGTTTCACGTTTTTAGGTGTGAAAATCTTCAGAATTTTAATAGAAACCTGTAACTACCATTTGGAGCCATCAAATGAAGTTGCTGACTGTAACTTTGAGGTCTCGATGGAAAAATATATTCTCCTCTTGTTGTCATTTAACAATATTTGCAGTAATAATTAATGCCAGAAACATATTTGCATTTATATCAAAATGCTGGTGCTTTTTGTCCTGAAAAACTATATCAGTGTCTGCCTCACCACGCACAGGTATACAGGCATTTACAATATATATATATATAAAAAAAAAAATGTGATCAAAAATATTTCTACAGATTTTTGGACAGTCCAACCAACCTGCTGTTGCACCAACTGACAAGAAACCGTAATAAAAACATGCAACAATATATGTTATTTTTCCTGCACTCTCCATCTGCCTCAAAAAACACATTTTTCTCCTGTGATGATTGTTAAGCACCATGTGATCAGAGCTGATAGAGAGCCAGCTTGGATTCACTTGGGTGTTACACGTATTGATACACAGATCCGAGACCTGTTGCAATACAATAGGGCCCTATCTGACCCATTTACACAGAATATAATTTGGACCCGGCCTGAGTCAGTTCCTGGGTCGAGTCTCGGTTAATAGGGACCCAGAGGATCCCTGAGCAGCTCTTGTTCCTGGGAGTCTTTATTCAAAAAGGAATTAAAAAACCCAACATGTTATCTAGCATGAGAAAAGAGACAGAGAGTCAAACAGACACAGTGAGAGGTACTAAGTCATCTGGATGGGGAGGGATGAGACAGACACCCTGCCTAGATGACATCTGCTGTCTGTTTTTCTTTCACACCTTCTCTGTCTTCTCTATCTCTGCCACTACATTAAACATGCCTGTTAGCTGAAAACCCTCAGAGCATTATTTTGGTTTATCCAAACGTTTCTTAAGCCAAAAAGGATGTGGAAGTTTCCCAACCACAGAATACGACCTGATCGTGCAATTTATTTTGGACACAACCCTGACCAAATCTGGGGTTACACGGTTCTCTCATAACATTAAATGACACGATCATTTATTTATTTTGAAAGATGTGTTGCCTTTATTTGATAGTGATTGTAGAGATACAGACAGGAAATGGGGGGAGAGAAAGAGAGAGACGGGGGTGACACGCAACAAAAATGGCTGTTCGGAATTCAACAGGGGACATTGCGATTATGTGGTTTTCGTCTTAACCACTCGGCTACCAGACATCCTGATGACATGCTAATTGAAAAATACTGCGGGTTTTACATGACACCTCTTGAAAATCGAGGTGCACAAGTGGCACAGTTGCTAAAACACTTGGCTACCACCACATAGACCTGTGTTCCTGACAGCAGTAAAGGGAGAGATGTGCTTGAAACAAAGTATTTTGAACGTGTCGTCCAAGGCAAAAGTGGTAATAGCTGTTCTACTTGAAGGTGGGGTGAAAAGACTGCTGTCATAGTGAGGGCCGAGATGTGATAATTGTTAAAACTGGAATAATGACATGCACGTTTGGACAGTCCCAACTCGACATTCATAGTATTGCACTCAGTTGAACGGATGTATACAGGCTCCTCTCTCAACTTCGAACAGCATGCCAATCACAGCGTGAAGTGGGTACGAATGTCGGATTGTCGTTTTAGAAAGTCACAGAGCATTTACATTTGTTAACAGTAAGTGAACGTTACTGAGCATTTGGCTATGTCAACTTGTGACAAATTTACTAGCAAGCCACATTGGCTTAGCCTCACTGGAAGCAGGTTTTTCTCACAAAAAAGTTTGTGGTAATAAACTGATGAATGAACCTGGCTTGAGGCTAACGTTGGCTAGGTTAATATGTTAGCTAACACCAGTTCGCTAGCTTCAAAGCTTGTGAGTGAAACATGTAGGACTTGACCATTAATGTTATAACTTGTCCGAGACAAGTAAACCTTTTGGTCGGACAAGTGAAATGCTTTCTTGTCCTATCGTTTGAAACATATGTTGGCTTTTCAGACCTGTTCCTCAATGTATCGTTTTGCTGCTGTAACATTTATAGCCAGCGAGTTTTTTGATTAGATTTTTGGACAAGCAATTTGTAATAATGCTCGATCCGTTTTCGCTTACTTGTCCTTACTCCAGTCCTTACCAGAAAAAGCCTAATGGCTAGCCCTGAAACATGCATTGCAACTACTATCTAGTCAAACTGTTGTTTCTAAGATTACACAACAGATATTTTTGTGTGATTTCTTAGCTCTATGACCAGGTAGACATTTTAATCGAATGAATTAATTTAGTTTAAAGAGAGAAAACACTTTGACTAAAAGTTAACTAAAATGTAATGTCCTTTTGTCAACTAAAACGTTTTAAGGTTGACTAAAACTAGACTGAAATTATGAAGGATACAAATGACTAAAATGTGACTAAAACTAAGCATTTTTGTCCAAAGGCTAACACTTAAGACTAGATCTAAAACAGTTGCCAAAATGAAAACTAGAATACTGGCTCCTCAACTCAGGCACAGTTTTGCAACACAACGAATACAGTTGGCTGTGCTAATGGGTGGGAAGCCAGTGAGGGGTCATGTCCTCGTCACTCACCAGTAACTCTTACTGGTTGGTCTGGAAGCATCAACAGAGGGAGGAATCCTGTGGGGTTCATGTCCCATCTAAAAAAAAATCACAATATGTAATTTCCCATGAAAAATAAATATCTTGATACCAACAGAGCGCTTAAAATCAAACCATTTAGTTGTTTCAAGGCTCCAGAGTCAGAGCTTTCATTCACAAAATACCCCACTTAGCCAATCAGTTTTAATTTATGTTGTTAAATCCTTTATTTTTCCAGCTAAAGAGATGCTGGCTTGACTGTTGGAGAAGTCTTGCCAGCACCAGCGTGTCTGGGTTCAGATCCAGAAATCTTTCCCCATTAAAAAGAGGCAGCCGTTAAGTTTTGGGTTGGATTGGATTATTCACACATTTTTCTCCCTCCCTCAGACTCTCTCCTTCTCAGAGACACAAACCTTTTTTTTTCCCTCTCTCCCCTCTGTTATAAACTGATCTCACAGACTGATTTTGTTGCTCTCTCATAAAGGCTCACTGTCTCCCTCACTTTCTTTTCGTGCATGTCGTCTCGGCATCTGTAACACGACACACATACGCAACAGATGCTGACCCTCTGACAGTTTTACATATGTTTGCGTGACCTCTTCGCTGACACCTTACAACGCAGGATCAGCAACTGCTCTCATTAGGAAATTTATCGAGGCTCCTGGGAGACATTAAGCTTAGAGACTTCACTTTTTTTCATCAAATCCAACTTCACCTCTGCAACAGCTCAAAGGTAAACAGGTTCACTCCAGTAGGAGATGTCTGCCTTTTGAATAAAGTGAAGAGCATATTTCGGAAGTGATTTGTTATGCAAAACTGAAACCAAAAAAACACACATTTAAAGAAGCTGTTCAACGTTTTGGGAAATATTCTTATTAAAGACTAACTTACTTGCTAAATTCGCTTTTTTGCGCTAGCAAATTACATGTATGCTTGTCACTTATTTGTACTCATGTCGCTTTATTACACTAGATAAATTGATCCTGGTCCCAGTCTGAAGTGTTAACTGCGGAAGTATTATAATTATTACCTCAAATATCTGTACAAAATCTATTCCGTTCCCTGGGACACCACGCCGCCTAAGTACTAGTACTAGTACTACAACTACTAAGCTAGTAGTTTAAAGTGTTTTGATCAGATTTACCAACCTGTTCTCATTCTCAGGTCGTCAAATACAGACTCTTTGTCATGCCATTCTGCTTCTAATGTCTGTATGAGACACCCCCTATAAGACGCTGCGAGCATCAATCCCAATGGAGAATCGAGGACCGGCCACCCAGAAGTATTTTCCTCACTTTCAATTCCCATGTTAAGGTTTTCTAATAATATCCTCAACATTTCTCAACAGATAAACACCAAAGTGTCCTTGATAATTCAACAATACTGTAGGTTAATGCTATGGCCAGTATCAGTTTTAATTATGTCTCCTTTGATTCTGAGAAATAACGGGGTTTTTTGACAGTTTCAAAAAGCGGAAGGCTAGGCTACTTTACCCATGATCCTTAGCCACCGTTGCTTTGGAGACGCAGCCACTTCGCATTGCGTTACCTGTTACAAAACCCTAATTTATTTCAAACTGATGAAGATTTTGTGTGTGTTCATGGAGTCGCCCCCTTCAAGCACACACTCTTCCATCTGCTGTCCATCGAGTGTCTAAAATAAGGCCTGAGGGGGAAGTTTGGGCTTCAGGGTGTGACAGTGGCCCCTGAAAACCTTCTGTCGACAGACCAGCTGGACAGCAGTTCATTGATGCTATTTACATTGAGCAGGCTGAGAGCAGGCCAGCTACTGACCTTTTACTAAGTGTTGTCTGGGGGATAATTTAATTGAACCCTCATTTTCTGACCTGAAACCACTTAGCATGGAGCTATAAATTGTAGAAATCTAATGTTGGCTGAAAGCCACAGTCTAAAATGCTGCTTAGTTTGGCTTGAATGACCATACTTGTGTCTTTGTATGTTTTACCCCATTTACAACTAATTACGTATACTTAATGTTTAATTAACATTCTTGCTTGCTGTTTCAAAAACAAACTGTAGTGCTTTTGGGTCGTTTTGAATGTGTTTTCCTATGTGAAATGTGCTTTAATTCAGGTGATCTTATCAGTTAGTTACAGAACACATTTTCCAGGATAATTGCAGTTTATTACAATTGGGGTCTTATTTTCGTTGGTTTTGTCCATTCGAAATGGGAAAGTAACTTATCATGAAGGGATCCTAAAATGCTTTTCAAAATCTGATTAAATAGAAGTTAGAAGTATTAATATTCATAATCCATATAATGTCCTATTTTAGAGGGAGGTTGCCTTTTTGCAAGTCTTAAGTTTGTTTATTACATGATCTGTGTTTTTACATTTGAAAATGTTTGCACTGTTTGTGTCAAAATTTGTTAGAACTACATAGAGGTGAAAGAATGAAGAAAGGTGGCAGGTTGATTAACAAACTGGACTGTGTTGTTCCCTTTGCTCTGTAGAGTTTTACTAATTTTCCAAGGACAGTTGTGCACTTCTTCATTAATAACCATCTTCGGCAGTACAAGTAGACAAGCTACCAAAAATTAGCCTTACTTTGCAGGTCACAGCGGTCCGTCGAGTCTCCCCCCAGTTTACAGGTCGACTTCATAGTTCAACCTTGAGCTACTGTACTTATCCTAGCTGTGCTCACCGTATTTCCTGTACAGTAAAAAATTATTATCGACTTTTTGGGTGCATTCACTTTACCTCCAAATGAAGTCGTGTGAGCAGATTAGCCTATTGCTTAGTAAGAGTATTCCATGATCACTCGGCAAATAAATTAAGAAATACACACTTCTTTTTCTGCCTTCCCCTCACTGACACAAACTCTCTCTCTCTCTCTCTCTCTCTCTCTCTCTCTCTCTCTCTCTCTCTCACACACACACACACACACACACACACTTTCCTGCCCTTGGTTGCCTGACTTCCTGCCTCCCTGCAGCCTGAAAGCCGAGCCAAATCAATTAGTCTGCAGAAATTACAGACCAATAAATAACGAGGGCCAGTCGTCAGCAGCGGAGACGGGCGGAGGGGAAACCAGAGTTATGGGGCCCCTCCTGTCTGCATGTGCAGCTCAGGATACCGGGGCCTCCAACCTCTAACAACATCACAATATGAGCTTTTTATGAGCCTCAGAACCAGAACCTTTTCATATTATGAGCTTAATGCTCTAATTTACTTCTGGTGTGCATTTTATTCTGTGTCTCAAACTTCATTTACTGTTAATGAAATGTGTACAATAACATGTATTCTTATCTGTATGCATTTACAGTAATATAGGTTAAACTAAGAAATTAACAGATTTCTTAAATTCTTCAATAGATTTTAAGCTCCATCTGTCTCTGTTTTGGCCCTGTGGGTAACCGTAGACGCCCATGTGGGGGGTGTCTACAGTTTCAGGGTGTTGTGTCGTCCGTGACCTTGGGCTGTTCTCTGATGTTACCTGATCCGGTCTGTTGCAGACTGTCCCAGCCAAAGCATCTCTCTGTCTCTGACACACATACACACACACACACACACACACAAGATTTTAGCCTTGCATAACAGTATTACAGGTCAGATCTGACGCATTTTGAACTTACTGTAAAAACATCCTAAATGATATTTATTTAGCATGAAATTTGATTACTTGAGACTGAAATATATCCAAATTTAAGATTTGTGTACAGTTACTTCAAATTTGTGTCCATGGAGACGGTTCCTGATTACCAGAGTCTACCAAGGTAGAGGGGGGTTATGGGGAATCTTGAAACAGCGAAACTGTACATTAGCGTGTGTGTGAATTTTTTTTCATTGAATTGGTAGGGACATATCATTGTGTTTAGCTTCGTGTTAACTTCTGTTTCTGGTGTGATTTTCAAAACCAAATGTACTGTTTTCCTCTTTATTTCATGTTTCTGATAATGTGATCATTTTAGATAATTCTTAGAATCATTATAGGAAAAAACGACTTCATATGGGAAAAAATGAATTATTCAAACAAATAATTATAATTATAATAATAATGAAATTAAAACATTACGTTACATTATGAAATCGCTACATTCATGACACACATACATGACAGCATTTTCAGAATAGGCGTGGCGCAAATCCAACATATTTGAAGCATATTTGCATTTCACAAACCAGCCAATTAAATACAATTTTAGGGTCTCTGAGGGTCTCGTTCATGTGAGCAGTTCCTGCTCAGTAATTTACAGTTTTCAACTCTATTTTGCTGTCATTGCAAACAATCTATCTATCTATCTATCTATCTATCTATCTATCTATCTATCTATCTATCACAAATGAAACAGGGAGCAACAATGAGTATTTACAATTGTCTAAACTTTCATTTATATTTTTATAAATAAATGAATACAATAGTCACTGGTGTGTTTTAGGACAGTGCAGATAAAGTACTATTTAATGTAGATGGTTTCCTCTCTCCAGCAGGCTGTGTCAGCAGACAGCAGTGTGGATCCACGTGGCGGCCTTGTTATGGCTGCTTCTCTGTGTGATAAGCTGCTCTCATGTTGTCCCAGTGTTAACTCAACATCCTGTGTCCACCCTCTCTTCCTGGCTTTATCACATACTTTGTGTGTAGACAGAATCACAAATACCGGAGGTCAATCGATAAAATAATAGCACAAACATTTCACTGGACTCTACACACAGACACACACACATACAGTACAGGGATGCTACAGTTGTAAACTCTGTGTGTGTGTGTGTGTGTGTGTGTGTGTATGTGTGCTTATGGTCCAGGGTTCAGTGTGCTGTAGCAAAGCAGTTAAACTTTAAACAGTGATAAAGTGAAGAGTTACTGCATGTCTCTAGTCCATCTCCCCATTCTGTTTACTGGCTGATTAGATTTTTAAATGACAAAATGTCCAATACAGCAGTCCATGTTTTGTCTCAAATAAAGTTGATTGTTCAAGAGCCTGAAGATATTAGGAGGAAGACACAGATCGTAAATTGTTCTGCCGAACTCTGTCCACACAGGGCTAGAAACTACAACAAAAAAACACAAACTAGTGTTATCCAAACCAATAGCCGTAGCCCCCAAACCTGTTGGCGCCCCTCTACCAATCTTTCATGAACCAGCGCTGATACATGTCCTTAGGGCAAAGCAATGTTTCCATCTGTCAGTGCATTATATTATACCGTTTCAGTGATGCTAGCTATATATTCCAAAGTTGGGGTGCACTGGTGGCCCACAAATACTTCCCATCCACCACTGCTAATAATATGTCATTTGGCTTTGGAGGTAACGTTACATTACTACTGTAGGTAGTAAGCTAGTTAGCCAGACATGCTAATGCTTGCAATGTTAATGTTTTTTTCTTTTACCTCTCAGCCATACTCTTTATCCCATTGTGAGTTTATAGCTCCCAGGTAACCAGGGACTTTGAGAACTGGGAGGCTGTTTGGAGTTGGTATGATACCATTTTTGGCACAGCAAACCATAAATATTTAGGCTGCTCGAGATGAGAATCTATTGCTGTTGGAATTTCTATGATCTTATAAGGATGACGAGTTGAGAAAGACGAGACTGATATTGTCAGCAGTACAGTTTATTTTGCCTCTGAGAGACATTTTTCTTGCCTTTTTAAGGATTAAAGCTCAGTGCCTTCATAACAAATATGATCCTTTGACTATTGAAATTCGCTAAGTGATGATAACTGCTGCTGATTCAACAAATACAGGCTGAAAATGTATCTGGAATATGTCTTGCTCTCTTTAAAAGCTGGCGGTAACGGTCTCATATGAGGCGGAGTATGCAGGTTTAAACCCTCAAACAGTTGGCTCACAGTTACCATGACCTGCAGTTCATTCAAACTCTGGACCTTTCCCTCTTTGTTTGGCATATTTATGCTATGTGAACTCACATGACACCAAATAACAACACCAAGATGTCGAAAACTGAAGATCTCTAATGTTCCAAGAAAACTGTAGTTTGTGACGAAACTGGAGAAAACAACCTAAGAACAAAACAAAAGGAAGTCTGCTTCAGCTGTCAGCTGTCAGTCTGCTGGTACATCAGTTACAATTTAGTGGAATCAACTAATCTTTTGCTATTAAACGTTTATACATACAGTAAGCTTTATTTATTTCAAGTCAATTCTTAACTTAAAAGTTCTAGTTTTTATTTTCAGACCACTTCACAAGTTCTGACTTGAAATGATGAGTTGATTTAATGCACTGCTGAGAGTCTGGTAGTTTATAAAAGAAATGTGATCATCACATTAGGCTTCCCAGTATGTATTGTTTGAGAGTTAAAACTCTCCCGGGAGACATATTGGAAACTTGCTGTGTGTCTTTAACAGACATTAAGATAAGTCATGGTTGTTTTTTTTCATAATAATGAAAACAACGCTATCCACAATGAAGGTTAGTATCAAATTCAGTCCCTACCCTCGTACGCTTAAAAATGTTGCAATTACAGATATGTCTGCAACTTCAGCACAATACAACAGGGCCATGGATTTATCAATACACAGCACAGTTTGGCTACAAAACTAAGAGCCATGGTCAGGGCCATAGATTTTAACTTGCGCAAACCTCAGTCAGATAAAGGATCAATGAGTCAGGCAGACTAGACCAACATATTCAACTAAACAACCCCTCTGCCCCTGTACTCTCTCTGCTACTAGGGGATGGAGAGGGGGGATGGCCGGTTAACAAGGGGGATGCATTTTGGTCATTTTGCAGTTCGCACAACTGGAAAATCTTTGCTTTAAAGAAATAGTTAATCATTTTGGGAAATACATTTGTTTGCTTTCTTACATTAAGTCACATGAGAAGATCAATATCATTTCTAATATCCATACCGCAAGAAGCCAGCCAGCTTAGCTTAGCATTAAGATTGGTAACAGTTTCAAGTTTCAAGTTCTTTATTGTCATATGCACAATTACAATACAGCAGTCATTGGCAATAAAATTCTTAATTCTCAGGCTACCTCCAACAATGCACAAACCATATGTTTAAAAAGACAATCGTGCAAGTAAAAGCGAATCTAGATATGAAATAGTGCAGAAGTCAAAATATAGGAATATATTATAATATAATATGTAGATAAAATAAAATATAATACAATAGAATAGAATATATATGGGGGAAACAGTTAGCATAGCTCTTTCCAACAACAGATCCCAACAACATCTGCTTACCAGCACCTCAAAAACTCACTAATTCACACATTATGTTTTGCTTGTTTAATCTGCTATAAAATCAAGGCGTAAAGACAACTATTTTCCCATTTTATGGGGAGTAACGGGACCGGTAACTTGCTAGAGTCTCCGCAGGTTGAACTATTCCTCTAAAATGTATTCATACAGGAAGTTACAAATGGATCCCCAATTCCTTAATAGTTGTCATGGTAACCAATATTTAGCACAAGACCAGCAGCATCAGATATTTTGATTGAAATGTAAATGTAGCTTCTTTTTTGGGGGGCTGTAAAATTGATGGCCAAACACACACTCTCTCTCTCTCTCTCTTTTCATATCTGAAGTTAAACAACCACAACAGATTGAACTACTGTGGAGATAAGGGGTATCTGTGTGTATACATTACATTATCTGTGTGTGTGAATCTGAGTGTGTGCATACCAAATATTTTTCATTTGAAACCACTGATGTAATGTCAAGTCAAGTCAAGTCAATTTTATTTATAAAACCAAATATCACAAATCACAATTTGCCTTAAGGGGTTTTACAGTCTCTGTCCTTAGACCCCCGATTCGAATGAGGAAAAACTCGCAAAAAAAATAACGGGCAAAAAATGGAAGAAACCTCAGGAAGAGCAACAGAGGAGGTATTTCTCTCCCAGGAAGGAAAGACATGCAATAGATGTCGTGTCTACAGAAAAGATTCAACAGAAGGTCATACATGACAATTATGATGGCAAAATGTGGATGTAAAACATACTGTAAGTGTGTTGCCCGCTAAGTAGGATCTGAGCAACACGACCTCCATAGAGACCTGGAAAGAGGACAGGGCACACGAACGCAGAAGAGGACTGATGGTTCAGGGTCGGGTCTGATTTTCCTCAGCTCTCTCTTTGGATTCTCTATAACTCTGTAACAGACAGCCAGAAAGCTCTCTGAAACCGTGAAGAGCCACTGGAAGAGAACAAATTGCACGACATCACCTCCGCCACTCCTCCCTCATCACTGTGGGCGTGTCAGCACATGCAAAATAGTGACTAGCTTGCTTTTTAGCAAACATTGTGTACATAAGCAAACTTGACTCTGTGCCAAGCAGCACTCAGCTTTTCTTTGTATCTGTAATCTTGAAGGCAAGGGACATACAAAAGACAGATCCCAGAGACTACAATAATAATTTTCACCCCCTCGGACATGCCTAATGGTGCTCTACAAAGACAGACTGGAGCTGAGCTTTTTTTTTAAGGAAAGGAATTAAAAACACCAAACATGCCTGGTCCTCAACGTGGACAGCTCGCAATTTGAGATTTTGTTTTATTTTATGCTAGCTAAATCGGCACTTGGAAAAGAAAAGATTCTGGCAATTAAAAATAATGCTACACACACACACACACACACACCTCCAGACACAGATCCCAGACTTACTCTTTTATCAGTTGAAGCAGGAGGGGAGCCCAGGGAGAGAGAGACTCTCTGGGTGATCAAGATTTATTGTACATGGGAGATAAGATACATGAACAGACCACACACCATGTGCACAGTAGATAACACACACACTGACACATAATCATGTACACAGACACAGTCAAGAAAAGCGCACACGCACACTTCAAAAGGCTGGGCTAGCTGGGATCACTGCTGCCCTCTCCTCCCTCCTCTTGACCTTTAACCTCCATCTCTTCATTCTTCAGTCTCGCCGTCTCACCCTTGCTGCGCTGTCTATGTCTTTCATCTCTCTCACAATTGTTTCTTTCCCATTCTGTTTGATTTATGCTTTTCTCACGTTCTGTTGCCTGGTCTCTATCCTTTCCATGTTTTTCTTTCAAACTGCTGAATACAAAAATTTGACATATTTAGTATTACTTTGTCTTGCAAGAACACACAAAAGTAGAATTTGTTTTTTTTTCTTTCGTCTTCCTGGAGCTGCTCCAAGAAGTCAAATTGCGCAACTTGAAGTGCAGATACTAGGGGAAATTCTAGTTTTTTACTCACCAAGTTAATTGCTGAACTCTGGGGACTACAAACGAAGTCAGACAGGTCGAAATCAAGATGGAAATAAACCATCAGATTAGCTAAATGTATGTGGAAGAGAAAATAAAGGTGTTTAGATAAACTAGATAAACTGTTATCTTCAAAAAAAGGAGGAGACTTATGACCAAAAGAAAAATTTAAATGTTATTAAAAGGCCTTTATTTCAGACAGAAAAATTTTAGATACACCAAAGCGTCTCGACTCATACCTTCTTCAGGGCGTTGGCTTGTTTTTGTCACAGGAGGTAGAGAGCAAAGCTGAATTTATGCCTTTGCGAAGATATATGAAATTTCTCTGCAAACCTGCGCAGGGAAGGGTGTTGTGGGTAAGTCATAGGAGTCTACGTGCACACCTCTCCACGCTCAACAGTGGGTTGACCTCCGTGACAAGCCAGCAGATTGGTTGAACCAATTCCTGTCGGAAGATCGGTTCGAAACAGATATTTAAAAAGCAAAACTTTATATAGTTTTCATGTTCAGGTAGTAAACAGCCATACGAATGTCTCCAAACTATCCCCGTGCACAGTCGCCTATGTGTAAGCCAAACAAACTGGCCAAATATCCACTAAAGCTAGATCTCAAAATCCTGGATGAGCCCCTAGCTATCACAAATTGTTTTAAGAAATGTGACAATTTCAGAGTCCTTGCACGAGATTTACTTAGACAAATGTCATTTATTAAAACTAAAGTCAACAACAACAAAAAAACAATTGGATGAGTGAATCGGGAATGAATACAACGAATGCACCCCGACCAAGAGCTGGAAGACTGAAGGGAGAGAGAAGTAGTGAGTACATGGGCCAGCTTTTATATCCTGGAAGCCCAGGTGAACTAGATGAGTTGACGACCCTCCACTCTAAGCAAGTTACCTCCTTAGCCTGACAAAGACAGCCCACTATACACAGTGGGAGGGATGACGCATTTCTGGTTTTGTAGGTTTCAAATTGAAGCATCAATGTAGCTAATATGACAGATTGAAATGCCTTTGTTTATGCAAAGACAGAGGCAAGGACACAGCTGCTTTTAAATTATACTTTATTTCATATAAAAACAAAAAAATAAACAAATAAATTAGATATTTCTAAAATAATTATCTTCAGGAAATGTTTAAGAACATTGTGATCATTTACAGTTTGCATCTGAGAGAAGAGCAGACAACTGGAATGTAAAGATGCAAATGTTTGCGTATGTAAATGTAAAAATTCCAAAATGAGATATTCATCAGTTGACACCAACTGTCACAAGATGAGTGGGGAGAAGATACATGAATCCTTCATTGACAAAATGGTTGACTGGTTTTACACAATTTAAAGCATTTTGGAAATAAACCCTCCATTTCTTATTTTAACACTTGAAAGAAAAAAAGGACCAGAGAGTAATGGAGCAACACAGCTGGTGATGCAGACATTAGCCAAATGACATTTGTTTCAGAAGACTGAAGGGTCACACCAGACAAATTTCAGACCAAAACCACTTAAGTACAATGGAATCTCCGCAATCAGTGCAGAGTAGGACAATATAGTTCGGTCAACTTTGGCGAATTTTGACACGCAAATTTGAACTGTTGACCAATTGCAAACTGTCTTGACAGGGCTTACCTTTGAGGGATCAGAGATCTGGAGAAAGACATCATATTAGCTGATCATACAATTTGATCTCTTTTGTGGAAATCTGTTTCCACACAACTGTCAATGGTTATTTTATTTGCGTCTCAGTTGGTTTAGTCTGTGGTCATATTCAGGAGGTGGACTGGGACTCAGTCGGCATTTTACCCCACTGGGGAATTTACTGCAGCTGGTCCTGGTTGCAGCGGCGGAGCGGCGAATCTGAATTAAGAGTTATAATTTAAAAGATGGTGGCTATGGGGATAAAGATAGGGGCGTTTGGGAGAGAAGAGGAGACATTACCATAATAAGAGCTTCTTCATTTGCACACAAGCCCAAGCTATCCCCACACCACCACCCCCCAAAACTCCCTCTGGTCTGTAGTCACACCCATTAAGCCTGCAAAGCCTTCATTGTCTGGCCAGCCTGTGGACCTGAGGACCCCTCGCCAACAGATTGGGCTGGGTGAAGGGTTACAGCCAGACAAAGGAGGGTCCCTCCCCCTTCTCTTCTATTTGAAATCAATCACACTGGCTTTCACATTCAGTGCCCCCCCTCCCTGCCCTCCTCTCCCTGTCAGCAGTGACAGTGGGCTTGGGCCAGCTCACCAACAGAGTCCCAGTGCTGAATCATCAGTCCTACTTTAAGGACGAGTACCACCCTGGACACACTGTCTCTGACAAAGCGGTCATGTAGGCAAAGTCTGAAAGTGTAAAGCTGTTGTTAGAGGAAGACCACGTAACGTTGTCTCAAAGTTTACATGGTTGTTTATACATGTAAATGAGTCCGCCTCATAACCTTTGGGGCTTTGAGAGCTGTTCTAAACTCGTTTTATAACTTAAGAAATGCATCAGAGCTTGTGAGATCTAAAAAAAAAAATTTGGTGGTTTTCGCATAACAACAGCAATAAAAACCGGGCTCCTTCTGGTATTTAACCACAAATAGTTTTCTTGGGCTGGAAGGTCGATGAAATTTACTACAAAATGACAAATGGTTGATTTCATTCCAAAAGTTTAAGCCTTCTTTAAAGGCCCAATCCATAATTTTTTGAGCACATACATTGAGAATTTTGTGTTTCTCAGTTGGTTATAACTCCAAATACTGACTGGTTTTTGAAAATGCTTACAAAAGTTGCTGATGTAAACCAATTTTGGACATCGCTTACTGTTACTTTGTGATTTGGGAGTGATTCCAATGTTGTGTTTTGTTAATGTGGGAGATCATCGGAGATCATTAGGTCTAAATTGAATATGGTGGTATTTTGGAATGAAACCTGAACATAAAGACAGTGTGACAGCTGTGACAGGTTTGGCACTTGCAACACTTGATTAAATTCCTCTCTCCTTTCGCCTCAAATAACCTTCATTTTGTGTCATTCAGAATAATTTATAAAAGGCAATCGTCTTTCTGCTGTTGATATGTACATACAATATTTTAATATTCTAATATATTCACAGGAAATCATAAATTCAGGCACTTTGCTGCCACTACAGCAACTTCTACGCACAAGAGATCCTGAGATTTAAGACTGTTCTCTCATTAAATAAGTAACACAAAAGTAAAATAATCTTATATAAAGAGATTTATATTTAACAATCAGTTTCTTCTTTTTTATTATAGCAAAATAAATCTTTTTTTTTTAAATGTCTTTAGCACCCAGGTTTTGAGCCCTGGTTTTGGATTGAGTTTGTGTGAGGAGATCATTGTCCGACCCCTTTCTAAAGGAGAGTGGATCAAAGAAAGCATTTCGAGGCATTTTGAGTACCAGGGTCTCTTCTGTTGTGTTTAGTGCCGTAGTTTTCCAACATTACAACTGTTCATGGGCACAGTGCCAGTGTTAATAGTCCAAAGTACCACATTTTGTTTGCCCTGTTTTCTTCTGCTCGTTCTTCTGCCCACGATGAAATGTTTTCCTTCAAACCTTCACCATATAATGAAGCCCAGCAGCCTCAGTTCTCCTCGTGCATACATGTGTGTCTGTGTATGTATTTTTATGTGCGTGTATAAATGCCTACCTATATTTAAGGGCTTTGTCTGGTGCCATAATGGAGGTCCAATGGAACCTCATGAGAATAAGAACTTTAACTTAACTTTAGAAATGCAGCTGTGGACCTCCAACATGGCCGCCAGCAATTGTGTTAAATTACTTGGGGACCTCAAGTAGTGTTTCCCCTTTGTAGTGTTCATGTTTGTATATGTGCGGGTGCCTTTAGTTGTGTGTCTATCGGAGCGCCGTCTTCATGTCCATCCGGGAGCGCACGTCCTGGTAGCCCAGGAGGCAGGGGTCGGTGGACAAGGCGTCGTGTGTAAAAACAGAGTCGTTGTCGGAAGAGCAGGAGCTGGACGTGTCCTCGCATGACGGGGAGTACTGCTCGAAGGGTGTCGACAGGTCTAAGTACTGAGAGGAGAAAGGAAGTTTAGAAATTAGAGAAATGTTGATGGCTCTGCGGAACCCACATTGGCAGCAAACAGAAATTGAATTTGGCCTGTTCTCAAGGGCTGTCAGACTGCTATTGAACATGTGGTTAATTTAATGGTGGCCAAGGAAAAATAGATGCAGATGGAGAATTGCGCCATCTCAGTTTTAGACCACTGAATCAGTTATGGAGACCAACAGTTTTGAATTGGTCAATTTAAAACCTAGAAATGTCTGTGTTTTAGTGCAAGTAGGAACCAAGAAATCAATCACATGAACTGCAGACAGGAGATGGTGTATTGATATATATTTGGTGATATAAATATATAAAAGCCTGCACATTTCTGCAATTTGGACACTGCAGCCAAACAGTTTGATTTTGTTTTTGTTGTTTGGAGTTTATAAGCCCTGGATTCTGCTCTCTACACATTCAGTCGTTTGTACTTAAGACATCTGGACAGCAGATTCTGAAAGAGAGGAAGAACATGTGCGTGTACATCTTCATGAGTGCATACGTTAGCCTGTGTCCACATTTGTGTGTAATTTCATAGGCGAGAGTAGGTGTATGAATGTATGTGTGCGTGTGTTTCAGTGTGTTTGAAACCCACCTCGTCAGAGATGGACAGCAGCACTTTGTCCAGCTCCTCCACCAGCTGTTTGAAGGTCGGTCTCTGGGTGGGAACGGCATGCCAGCACTCACGCATCATCATGTAGCTACAGAGGGGGAAAAAAACACACACAAATGATTTCTACAGTCTAGAAACTCTACAATGGCACGTTTAAAAGTTACAACTTTGTGAAAGATGCGTTTTTTTCAGAGATACAGTGACTTTTTCAGTTGATGGTTTGCCCTGAAAAAACATACTTCATGTCCAAAAAAAACCTATTAGAGACAAAGAAATTTGACTAGGTTGTGACGATAACTTCCCCCCTATGGAAACATAGACTCAGAGCCTAAAGGTGAATGGAGGTGGAGAACATCAAATGATATACAGTATATGCTATGTTTTATATATATTTTGCACCATTTGTGCTGAACTCCTCTCCCTTGCTCCTGTAAGCCAAAAATATCCTAAAAACAACATAAGAAAGACACTTAGGCTAATGTTGTGTGGATGAACATTGTTACTAACAGTGGGGAAAAAAAGACACTTAAAGAAGAGGAGTTCCTGCTTACAGTTCATGTGTGCAGTTGGAGGGTTTGTCCATGCGGTGTCCTTCCTTCAGCAGCTTGAAGAGCTCCTCAACAGGGATACCAGGGTACGGTGAGCCACCCAGTGTGAAGATCTCCCACATCAGTACTCCAAATGACCACCTGAGCACAGACGAAAGGAGAGGAAAGACCAAGATCAGCACACATATTGACTTTTCTTTACTGTGGTATACATTGGGGTGCACAAAGATGTTAACCTAACAGAAAGCTTTTCACGATGATACAATTAGGAGTTCAGGGAGTTCAGAGTTGATGAGTACAGTTACATGAGGTTTTGACAAGACAAGATATATAGACAAATCATTGACTAGGCAATAAACATTTTGACACAGAATACATATCACAGATGTTTGAATTTTGTGTCATTTTTTTTGCCCGTTATGTTGGTGTTGTATGGCGCATTGTCTTTGCTATGAAGCACTTCAGGTTTTCCTGCAGCAATTTTGTATATGAGAAGTTGGACTTACACGTCACTCTGGTGTGTGTAGACTCTGTCAAACAAGGCCTCTGGTGCCATCCACTTCACCGGCAGCCGTCCCTGCAGAGCAGACATGGACACGTTAGGGCCCCACCTTCATTTACCACAGCAACTCACTTTTCATCTGAACACATTTTTCTTTCTGTCTCGCTGTAAAAGTTTTTTCTACCAAATTCTAACTCTCTTGTCGGTCCATACTCGCTCATTTCTCCCTCGCAATCCTCCTCCCTCTTTGTCTCCCCTCTTTTCTAATTAAGCCCCATTAAGTCGGCTGCCAATCAGAGGAAAACATCAGACATCTGTCTTGAGGAGTATTAAAGCTGTGAAAGGAGCCTGGCTGAGGAGTAGACATGTTTACAAGCATGGCTGGTATGGTAGTTTTTCATTTTTACAAAAAAACACTTTCCACTTTAACCTTTTAATAATCCACATATCTTGACATGAAGAATATGTTTTTTGACTGAATGATATTAACATGCAACCTTATTGATCCATGAGGGGAAATCTGATCTTCTACTTTAACATTTAAGTCACTACAGTACTACAGTAAGATACAACAAATCAGAATTTATGGCTCTTAGTTTCGGAACAAATCAATAAGTCACATGGATGTAGTAACATTTGGGCTTCTCCAATGCAGAATATTAAAAGGAGAGAAGTAATTTAGCTGCACTCTTACATGTTAACTACTGGAAAACAAAGTTCTCTGCTGGAAAGTTACAGGAGCGAATAGTGATTCCTGAAAATATGCTGCTTAAAACTGTCACTCACGTTGGTGGTTTTCTTGTAGTAGTCGATCTGGTGGACTCCTCTGGCCAAGCCAAAGTCCGCAATCTTCATCACGTTGTCCTCCGTCACCAGAACATTTCTGGCTGCCAAATCTCTGTGGATGCACTGCAGAGAGAGAAGAGAGAGAATTAAAGACTGACACAAAACTCTAAAGTGAGCTTTAGGCCAAATGCTGGTTGTCCAGATTAAAATATAAGCATCAAGTTTAAATAGTCCCAGATAATGGAAGATCTAACATCTAGTTTGGATAATGGGCTAAATGCATCAATTTTTGTTTCAGTATTTTGCTTCATTTTCATTTTTTTATGTATTGTTTTTAACACGGCTCTCCCTTTGGCAAAAGCATAAATTTACAGTCCTGGCTGAACTTAACTTTACCATCGAAGGTTTTACATTCATTAAATGCTTTTTTGAATTTAGACTTTTGACACGACATGTTCTTGTCTGTTCCAGGACGTGGTTTTGTGCGATCATGTAAAAACATGGAGGTATGGGAGGTAGAAATTACTCACTGCAGATTTTCTCCAAATGTGAAATGACTAAGGAGTCTAAAGTCAACACACAGTGCCTCATTTTAGTGAACGCAACAAAATTAAAATGTCTTTATATAGAAACCTGGGAGTTTGAAGAAAAAACAACTCTTTTGGTAGGAAAAAAAGAAAGGCACTGTTTGCCCACATTGAATGGATATCATTAAGTTTATTTTGGTTATCATTCGAAATAGACGTGGGATTTGTGGGGACGTGCGAAATGAACCAGTCTTGGTTTGTGGGTCTCCCCATAATGGATGGTTAGTTTCAGGCTCCTGCATTCTTAGGAGGCTGTAGAGCCAGAAACCTGATGCCTACACCCAGACGACGGCTCTGCTGCCTGTTTGCTAACAGATTTATGGCAGCGCTAAAAAGGACAAAGCCCTGCTACGGAGGGACGGACAGATGGATGGAGAAGAGTAAACAGGACTGAAGCTGCAGCAGCTCTCTGCTCAGGAATGCCTGTCTGAGACACCGGCTGGCAGACAAAGAGACGTGTTGATAAGACGCACACAGACAGAGTGCATGCTGGGAAAATGAAAGGAATAGAAACATGGGGGGTTGGGATGGGAAGAAAACATAGAAAGGGGCAGACAGAGGCACAGAGAGATGGGGGAAAGGAAAGAGAAAAAGGAGAAGGGGAAGGCTGGTGCTGCCAGATCCGTCTGGACCAAACTGATCCATCTGAACGCCAAGTGCCTAACTCCAAAAACACTGAATTACACAAATCCTAATCACAATTTCCTTTAAGACAACACCAATCTTCTAATATTACAACCCCTTCAGGGCTTATACAGCTCATGAAGTCTACAAATGCTGAGCATTTACTATCCTGCTTTGGTTTCCTGCCCAGGGACGTGGATACATTTTACTGTAATGAGGTCTGATGATACGGAAACATCCCTATGGGGCTGAGGCTTGCATTGTAAAAGTTCCACCCAAGAGCATCCAAAAGCATAAACCTACCGTCTGGCTCACACCAAAAGTTAACGAGAACTATTTTTACGTATTAGAAATCTCAAGCTATATTGGATCAGTACAGAACATAATTATGTGGGGGCTATGCAATTAGCAAAAAAGTATGTTTGTTGTCCAGAGTGAAAAAAACAGTACTGTTGAATATACTCTTGGTAGTCTATCGGTTTTTTCAATTATCCGATAAATCCTTTAGTCTATCAAATATCAAAAAGTTCCAAGAACCAAGATGGTGTATTCGAATATCTTGTTTTGTCGGACTAACAGTATAAAATACAAGGATATTCCATTTACAATGAAATAAAACAGGGAAAAGCAGCAAATCCTCACATCATCGATTATCAAAATAGTTGTCATTTAACTTTCTGTCAGTTGAGTGATCGATAAATCTAATCATTTCAGCACTAAATCATAGTTTCCTGACAAGCTTCCTCTTGCCGTCTCTTGCATCCATGAAACGCTTGCAGAAAATATGTACAGCCCCTAGAGATTCAGGTAAGTTCTCAAATGCTTCTCCTTCTACTACAGGTTATTTCTCCTCTTTTAAGTGAACGTACCCTTTTAGAGGCCAAGTACTCCATCCCTCTGGCCACCTGGTAGGCGCAGGACAGGAGGTCTTTGAAGGTGAGCTGCTCTTCAGGCACCTTGGTCACATCAAAGGTGTAGTCCATGCCTGGGGGTCGCCGGGCCCGCAGGTACTCCCTCAGACTGCCTTTTGAGGCGTACTCCACCAGCACATACAGAGGGCCTGGGGGGGACACAAACAGGATGAAGGACGGGGTTGTTTCTGTTGTTGTTTTAGCCTGGAGGCTTGGGAACACCATAGGTGAAACACTAAATTAGGTTGGTTTGTTACGATATACAATAACAAGGGGGTTTGGGAGGAAGGTAAAGTAAAAGCATTGATTTCTCTCCAAAGTATGGGTGTGTGTGTGCTTGTGTGTCATAATTAACATTAAAAAGGAGGAAGCTGTCCTCTCATCATCATCATCATCATCATCATCATCATCAAGACCATCAGATTAACTTGACTGACTTGTCCACGAGCTGACAGATAGCCAGAGCAGATCCAACCTTTTTACCTAAACCCTCAGTTGAGGTAAAGTATGCTGGACAGAAAGAAAACAATAAACAAGAAAGTTTCAGCCATAGGTCAGAAACTCACCATCCTGTGTGCAGACTCCAAGCAGGTTGATGATGTTCTTGTGTTTGTCCATCACCTTCATCAGCTCCATCTCTGAGATGAGGTCTGCCAGATCTTTGTCTGTGGCGTCATCTAAGCGAAAAATATGTTTTATTTACAAAAGCATGCTTTCCCCACAGACAGCAGACTTTAGCTAATCTCTGGAGGTATTTTTGTGTGTGTGTCATTTCTTTCCTACCTTTGAGCATCTTAACTGCCACAGTGGTGGCTGGATCCGGACAGTCCTTGTTGATGCTGTAGGCCTCAGCTCTGACCACCTGACCGAAGCAGCCTTCTCCTAGAGGTTTGCCCAGCGTTAAACTAGAGAGAGAAACAGAGAAAGTTAGTGAAAATAAGTACTGTATGTCCAAATGAAAACTGTACAAATCCATCATTTGGGGCTCTGGTTTCTTAAAACATAGGTTGGGCTGTGGGCTCGTTTCTTTTTAGGTCCCAGCATGACATGAGGGCTACAATGTTTGAATCAGTCTGGATGCCAGAAGCCAAACTAAACTCAGTGTATAAATACTCTCTTTGCAAGGGGCAGAACTTTTTATGTAAACTCTGCGTTACTGAAGCTCAACATTTCAAAACACATCTCTTTCATAATAATTTCAAATATAAGAGTAGGTGTAGTTTCTTTCCAAAATATCATCTACATCTTCGCAAATCTTGGCAGAAGTGACTCTAAATTGCAGATAACTTACTTCTCCCTGGGGAACTCCCAGTCAGGGTCATAGGGCAGTTCAAACTCCATGACTCCAGCCAGCATGGGAGAGCAGCTGGACGAGAGGCGAGCCACCCTCATCAGCGATGCACTGGACTTGCCTGACGAGTTGGACTCCACCGAGTACTGAAGGAAGAGGCACATAAAAGGAGAATTGGGTTATCATCTATCAGGAACATACAGGAAGGTTTCAAGTGTGGCCGTTCTGAACAGCTATAAACACTTATGCCTTCAGACGTGGTCAGACGGCACTTTGGACAAACTTTCAAGCATTCCGTGGCAATAAGTCATAATCTACTACTTGCCAAAGCAGCTGTTAGAGAAGACAGACTAAAGTTCCCATGATGAATAATGACCTGTACCTGTCTGCGAAGAGGAAACTTGGAGAGCTTCTGCACAGGGAGGGCGTCAAACGGCTCCCTTCTGGGGTGTACCTGCATTCGACACAACACCACGATGACGATGGCCATGATCAAAGCCAGGAAACCACAAGCGTAGATGATGATGTCGGTGTACTTGGTCTCCATGGTGTCCATAGCGTCTGCTGCTTCCTCTTCTGTAGGAAGAGGGGGACCATTTTTACAAAACAAAATTTTTACCCATTTACCATTTGTTCAATGTTTGTCAGTACCAAAATATCTTGTTGCTTTATGTTTAAGTTTGTCAGCTAGGCGCGGTATTTGGCGGCAACATTGTTATGCAGGCAATGCAAGCATTTTTTGAATGAATTAAAAGATAAAATCATTCAAACAATGAAGTCAATTTCTTTCAGCACTTAATCATTGTTGGCTTTACTTCATTCTTTACCTGAGAGGACGGTGAGCCAGGCGGACTGGTGAGCGTATCCAATTGAATTTCCAGCCAGACAGGTGTACTCTCCTGCATCCTCCATTGCAACATTGGATAGGTAGAGCACCTCCACCTCTGACATGTTCAAACTGCCGGTCTGCACAACACAGAAGTGACATAAACAGTTAGTATACTACAGTCATCAACAATCATCCCGATACAAGTTATTTTAAAACTTCCAGTAGAGACTTTTACAGTTAACAGTTGTTAACTGTGGTTAACTAATGATACTGTTTTTGGCACTTTAATTTGTCAGGAAATTAGTTTGTAACTGTATTACAGCTCCGACAAAAAAATCGCAAATGGGAGCAGATAAAAGAGGTTCCAGACCTTTGGAGAGATATCAGAACTGGAACATAGTTTATCTAAAGTTTGACTGACAGCATCTCCTCCAGAGCTAATTCTGAATATGTCTTTAATAGATTTCGACTGGGTTCTCAAGGTAGCAAAGTGAGAAATTATGAAATTCCATTATGTGTTTCCACAGAATGCGTTTCGTACACAGCTGTATGTGTACTTGTACCTGTCCAACACCTTTTATATGTCACCAACCTTGAGGACCTGAACGTAGGGCGTCCCATCAGGACCGTAGCGGCTGCCGTTCCTTTCTATGTGTTTGAGCCACTGAATGTGAGGCTGGGCGTCGCTGTAGACCTTACAGTGGAACTGGACATCGCTGCCCACCACTACTGTGGTGTTGGCTGGTAGACCGGCCTGCAGGATGGGCCTGTGTGGGGAACGCTCTGTATTGGGAAGAAATCAGAGGAGAGATGAGCCAAGTAAGCAAAGATGAAAGATAGCATTAAGCTCCAGTGAAACCAATCAGAGCTTAAAGGATTTTCCGCTTCTCAGGGCACCAGTTCAAAGGTGATCAGGGAACATAGAGACAGAGATTTAACAGATCTGCCAAGCGCCTCTGAGAGAGTCTCAGAAACACCACTCTCAACAGGAGTCCATATAGGCAGGAAAAACGTTGGGGAAACTGGAATCATAGGGAGCTGTGGCTAAAAACATCCAGATATTTGGTTGTTTAACAGCCGGCAAACATGACTGCTTTGTAAACAAACATCTAGGAATGCCCAGCAGTTGTCACTGTCACCTATAATGTGTTTGAATGCTGGCAAAAGAGCAGGAAATAGTCATTTTGGGATGAAATTTGGTTCCATTAGCGTGGCTCTTTGTCAGCTGGTCGCCGGGGTGTCTTTGATCTGTGGTTGCTCTCGCTCTCTGATCTCGTTAGTTGTCTCGTTAGTCTTCTCTCCCCATCAATGGGGACAGAAACTGACCCTGTGGTGGACGGACAGCAAACAAATGAACAAACAAACCGCAGCCCTCCTCGATCTCCTGTCACAGGTCAGGTAGAAAACTGGTGTGGACGCCTGACCGTCCACATCCTGCCCACAATGGCCGACGCCAGGCGCCCCAGGTGCCCCTGTCACCTTCAGCCCCTTCACCCTCCCTCACACTGGGGGCTTTTATTTGAAAGGAAGTGCTGACTAACAACTGTTGCTATTGCTGCAGTGAATACTGTCAGCTACAGCACAAGGCATTCAATTTCAGTCAAGTCAAGTCAAGCCAAGTCTGCTTTATTGTCAATTCTTCCACATGTACATTACATACATACAGAGAATCGAAATTGCGTTACTCTCAGACCCCCGGTGCATACAGATAACACTAACAGAAGAGCCTAAGCTCTAGATCAAATATAAGCTAAAACTATACAATAAGGGTATATAAAATAAAATTTAAAAAAAGACATAATTAAAAAAAATAAAAATAACTTGACTAAAAGCAGCGCAAGGCACATGGCAGATAAGTGCAAACCAGTGAACAGACAGTGCAGATAAAAGTGCATAAAAAAATAGCTTATTCAGTCTGATTAAAGTGACAGGTTTAAAGAATAATCTCATATGTCTGTTTAGCTGATATTCAAATAATTAATTCAACCCATATTCATGACGTTACTTCATAATTTGCTGTTCAGCACACACAAATGAGTGTCTGAGTCATTGGCACACTTGCACACACACTCTAATATGTGACCAGACATCGCTGAATCATCATTTCTTACCCAGGACATCGAGGACGTAGCTGTGAGCGATGGAGCCATACTTGTTCTCCACCACGCAGGTGTAGTTTCCTCTGTCTGAAGGCACAACGCTTTCCATCACCAGGCTCCAGTGCTGGTGTCTCAGCTAGCCACAGAAACACAAAATATTAGCGTGGATAGACACTCACTTAACAAACTCAAATATCACTCAAAGTGCTTCCAGATTGTCCAAATTAACCCAGTTATCATTCAGCTTTATTTAGCATTGAGGAGACAATGAACTGCCACCATCCTCACCTTGATGCCCCCGATGCGATGCTCTCCTCTAAATTCACGTCCATTTTTGAGCCAGCGGATGCTTGGCATTGGGCTGCCCATGGCCGGACAACGAAACTTCACTGTGTTGCCCGCAGGAACAGCATACAGCTTCTTCTCCATACGCTGGGTGTGGGTCCAGTAGGGACCTGTATAAACAAAAACCAGCCGATGAGCCGTTAGTAAGAATGCTCTGATGGAGCCTGGAGGCTGAGTTGTACTAATTCCTCAAGGATTGCAGCTACTAAGCAAACAACAACACACCTCTGGAGAAGTAAACCTGGTCGTTTTCGATCTCAGCTGATGAGTCCTCCAAGCCGTTGTCCTCATCGTCGTCCCCCGACCCCATTGAGTCTGGAAACATGACAAATAAAGGCAACATGAAGAGAGAAAAAAAACCACTCTTAGAGCTATCATGATAGACCAAACTAACAACTATTTTCATCATCAATCTTTATTAATCTACAGATTATTTGCTGAGAGTGCAAAATGCCCATCACAATCCCAAGGCCCAAGTTGACTGATTCAAATGTCCTTGTTTTGTCAAACCAACAGTCCAAAACCTAAAGATAACCAGTTAACTATCATCTAAGACTAAGAAAAGCAGCACATATTCACATTTCTGCTTAGAAATAGAAATAGCATCTGTTCAGCAAAAAATATTAGCACTGAATAAAGCCAACATTGACATGATTTGCTTTGTAAAACACAAATCTTAAAGCAATAAAACAACTGTTAGTAAACAGTGTTAGTGTCCTTACCTGCCACAGTGATGGTGAAGTTCCTCATAGGCTCTTTGGTTCCACGGAGAACGCAAACATAAATGCCCGAATCCTCGTATGTTACGTCTGTGATCTCCATGATGGCGCCGCGGATCTGGATGCGGGGCGTGGGCAGAACCCGGCTTCCGTCCTTGTACCAGTTCACCGCCATGCCGGGTTGGGTGGTCATGTCGCAGGGCAGTTTCAGGACGTTGCCCGGCTCTAACAGAAGATGTTCTGTGGTGTCTTCACTCAGGTCCTCATGAACATCTGTTGAAACCAGTGAACATAAGCACACAAGGTGTTAGCGTACTGCCATGGACTATGTACCTCGTTTCTTCTTGTTACTCTCTACTTTTTAATTTTGTGCTTTCTTTCTTTCCTTCATTTTCTATTTCTTTTGTTCGCCACCCAGGCCCGTCAGCAACTTATTTCTTCATCTCCCCTCTAAAGCAAGTAGCCATCCCCTCAACTATGACCTTCAAACCCCCCCACCCC
>CM022491.1:1940605-1959932 GCA_011952105.1 Coreoperca whiteheadi | reverse complement strand
AAAAAAAAGGCCCCACCGGGCCCCCCCCCCCCCCCCAATCCTCTACAGCTGGCATGCAGCCAGGCAGATTTACACTTCCGAGCCTCAGGGCCTCGGACGGATCAGGTAGCACAGTTTACGGCAGCAAAAACACTGAGAGCTTTTTTCCCAATTCCTCACTCCATCCAAGACTTGACTGCAGTCTCTGTCATTTTCCCTGTCACCTTGACTTCCTCTGTAGCTGCCAGAAAACTGACAATTTTTGAGAAGGGAAAGTGGACTGATCAAAACCTTTACCTGTAGCCTTCATTCACACAGTTAAATGTACTATGTTTAGGCACAAAAACACACCTTTTCCAAGCAGCAAACTGCCTTGCTCCATCCAGAACAGGATGTTAGCGAAAGAAGAAGCGATGCAAACAGATTTCCACAAACTGTCTGTGGATTCAAAAGAGCGACCTTACAGAGCCACACTATTATCTAACACACTTATATAACTTTTATACAAACCAGCAAAGCAGGAAACCGCAAAGAAGGAAACTGCGTGTAAAGCATCTCAAAACGATATGATTTCAGAGCAGATTTGACTATGTTTTATAGTTTCAGGTGTCACCATGTCCTAATCTGCTTACCTTTAGTTCTTCCTCCATCGATGGCCTTGGCCAAGATTCTGTCCATCAAACAGAGCAGGAGAACGCAGAACGTGCAGACCCTTGCCATCTTCTTGATGTGACGTGTGTGTCTTATGGTTAAAAGGTAGAAATATACGCCAGTGTGGCCTCACACTCCAGTCCCTGGCATTGGAAACGTCATAAACCCACAATGTCTCTAAATCTGGATCCTGTAGAGGCAAACAAACACATGGGCGACGGTTATCTGTTGATCAGAAACTTGATTCTTTACGGAGATCTGGCTGGAGAGCAGCTAAAGACAAACGTCTCCGTTCAGGTTTAAACCAGGTGGCAAAAAACCCAAACAATTGTTCAGACAAATAGCTAAATAGACTGTTTTGACTGTGAGCAGCTGTATTCTTAACCAGATGTCCTGCTAACTGTCCCGCACGATGGCCTTACATTGTCCAGGCTCTCCTGAGTCATGAATAAGGAGCAGGGCTGTTACCGCCTGTTGTTTGTCAATGGATGGCGCTCAGTCGGCCCCGGGATAATGGGCCTTTACTAGAAAAACACTTGAAACTTGCCAGGAAGCTAGAGAATCTGAAGGAGCGGCAGAGAGATTCGACTGGCAGCTGATGAGACTTCAGGTTCAGGACAGGAGGTGGAAATGCACAACAGGCAGCAAAATAGGGAAATAGTTGACTGTTCACGTCCTCAGAGTACCATCTCCTCACTCTGACACATGTGATAAACTTAAATTTGAGAGTTTTATATCACAGTATAACTTTAAACTTCACATATGGTGTTAACTGGGAGCAGATTTGGTAAAAGGGCTGGGTATTATTAGGCCTGCAAGATTGTGTACATTATTGATTGGTCTGAGGATTATATTCTTGATTAAGCCATTAAGTGCAGTTTTGTCTGACCAACAACCCCATATATATTCAGTTAATTAATACAGAAGTATCTATGACTGATCTATGAAAAATAACTTAAGGATTTGATATGTTTCTGTCAATCACCTATTGATTAATGACTAAGTGTTAAACATAAGCACGTTGTAACCTTTTTTGAACTTAAGAAAATATGCTTAACTGCTCAATACACCAATGTACCAAGAACTTTACCCTAATAAAAGTTTCCTAATTGAAACAGGAGCAAAATGAAAAAACAATTTCCACAAATGTACATCTCTGTAAAGGTTAGATATCTTCGGTGGTACAAATACCTCACTATCACCTGAATTCCATGAGAAAATATTATTCTACTTCTATTATTATTAAAATTGTTATTATAAAGATAGTTTAAGGCAAATTCAAGTACAACACTGCCGCCATAAACGCATTCTGCAGACAAACTATAAACTTTGACAGCCTACAAGACCACTAAAGGAATAATACAGCGATTTTTCTGCTGCGAGTCGGGCCAACTGCGCACAGGCGCCAGACCCTGGTGCGTGTGCCCCATGCCTCGCCCACACACACACACACACACACACACACACACACCGTTTAAAGAACCAGCTTGCTGAATGAAACGTATTCTTTCTCAATTAAGGACTGGAAAAAACGTTTTTCTCCTGCTGCTGCTAATTCCGCTGGCACGCTGCCTTGCTGCTGCACTCTGCTGTGTTCAGCTGGAGCCAAAATACTTCTACTGTGTTCTACTTTTCAGTCAAGGACGTCACTGTGGAGGCTTTTATTTTATATAATACACTGCATATTTCTGTCACATAAATCACAATGTTATATAATCAGTCATATGCATTATTACTCTCAAACAGTCCTTGTAGGTAACAATGACCCTGTGGCAAAACAGACATGTTACTATTTATTTTCGACAGTTGTACTGACTTGTAGGGTTACAATGTTTAGTCTAGTCCGTCAATCTTGCAATTCGAGCAATTCAGCAGAGTGTCTGACACATCCTGAGGTCAATAAAAATATAAGCAACATTGTTTTTAAATACCAAGTGTCCCCCAAATTAGAGGATTTCCCCATTAGGACTTTCACGATGCACAGTGTCGATTTATTGACTTCATGTCAGTAAAATGAAAGTAAAAATGGTCATTTTTAGACATTTTATGTGGGGGTTCTTGTGATTGTGGACTGACAGAGTTCAAACTCCGCTCTGAGCAACACAAACAGTCTTTTCTCCTGACAAATAGTCCATGTGGAAGGTTCAATGTCTAATAAGTGACTTCTGTGGCTCTGATAAAGCCACAGTTTCTTTGCTGAAATCCCTGTTTAAAATGACAAAACGTGGATTAATTCACTAGTTTACAATGCAAATGAGTAATCCTGGGTGGATAAATAAATCTTCTTATGCCTTAATTATTAATCATTAAATGCAATCTGTCTTCGAGAAAATCGCTGAAAACAAATGAAAACGTAGAATTACCTCACCCTTATGTTAAGATTTGAGGCTTTAAGTAATTGAATGAGGCTTTTCTCGTAATCTAACGCACACTCCGCAATGCCCGCTGAAAATGAATGAAAGAGCAACTCTCCAAGAATCTCCAGCTGTCTCCGTCTGTATTCACCCACCTTTTCTCCCGGTCTGTCCTCGCAGTGATGACTGGCACCAGGGGGAAATCACTCCTTGTCCCGGTCGATACGAGTGAATATTGAAATCCTCATTTGGAGCTCCGGTATCTCCACTTTTCCAAAGCAGTCTATGAGCGGCTCTCTGCTGTTGTGTATCCCGTAAATCGGGCTTACAAATCCATCAAAAACAGCCCGCTGGAACATGAACGACAGCTGCCGGGTGTCTCCCGGTGACCGGAGGAAGGAGCTGTGGTCCCCTGGGCAAAGTCCACTGCAGCCGGCGGCTCAGAACGCTAAATCCATGGAGAGAAAGAAAACGAAACACGGAGCGAGACAGAGCCTTTTGCGCGAGCCGAAAACCTGTCCTTTCTCGCTCTGAAAATGTTGAAAAAGATCCGATGTGGCGAGAAAAAGAGATTGAAATAGATAAACACGGGTGATAAAATCGTGCCCCGCAGTTCTGAGTCCCCTCGCGGTTAAACTGTAGCCTTGGATAACTCTTTACGTGCGTCTTTACGCAGCGCTTCTGCAACTTCTCCTCTCCTCTCCTTTATGCCGGTGGGATCTGAGCTCTGCCGCTCAAATGTGGAGCTCAGCCTCCTCAGCCCGTGTCGCTTCTACAGCAGAGAGAGAGTAGCGACTGTGCGTCCGTCACACACCAATCCTCCTACAGCACTCCGCTGCTCTGCGGACGGCAGTCACAACAACAATGGTCTGAGAGTGGCCAGGGGAGCGGGAGGAGGAGGGAGGAAGGAGGAGGAGGAGGGGTGGTAGAGGGGAGGGGTGCGTTTCTGTTACCCCCCTGCACCCCCACACAGAAAAACACCCCCCATCCCTCAAAAGACCTGGCAAATAAGACCCAAGACCCTCTGCCTCTCCCTCCTCTCCACAGCCTACTGAAGTTGTTCCTGGAATCAGAAGTTATCTAACATTTATTTTTTGCGTGAGAAAACTAGACTTTTTAAATAAAACATTTTAGGAGTCTGCTACAGAGAGCGTGCCAAATTAACCACATGAATCACGTTATTAAAACAGCCTTTTTTTTATGATGCCTCATGATTGATTGCGGGTTAATTGTCCTTTATGCAAACAGAGCATTAAACCTCTTTAGGAGATGCATTAAATTAAGTGAGGGAAGGCTGACTCCTTCATTTGCATCAGTAAAAGAACAAGACCCCTAATCCCATTAGATGCAGCAGAGAATCAAGCTCAGTCCTGTTTTTTATCAGCTTAACACTCTGAGCCTTAATGTTTCCCTGGAAGATCCATGAGTTCATTTCTGAAGGATGTTGCAGATCACAGCAAAAACTCTGTATTTGAATTCACAAAAACAAACATGAAAGGGCAAGCTATTACTGTAAATGACAGCGAGACCTTTTAGTTGTATAACCCATCTGTGCTGCAACAGCATGAGATCAGCATACATGGGAGATAAAGAAAACACCTGATAATGACAATAAAGTGATAAAAATGGGAACATAACATCACATGAACTCACTCTCTAACTCATTAACGTTTCCTTTTCTTCCCCAGTTCACTTTAGTTTGATGATAAATCACTGTCACTCCAGACTCATGGGATTCCATCGAAAAAGCTGAAACAATGAAAACCACATCTCTGTCTGTATTTCACCTTCATAATAAAAGCTGAATCCCTCCGCTGGGATTGATTTTTCACGCGGTGTTACTCAAACCGTTACAATCCAGAAGCAAGAATCAAATTAAGAGAACAATTAATTCCAGTAAAGTGTTCAGTTTTGTACATCAGAAACTTTACAGGTAACTTCTGTCAAGGTTCCAAACCATCAGATTTTGTGTTCCTATGACAAAAAAAAAGATGATCTATCTACTATCTCTAAGGACAGGATACGGTTTTGAATCCTCTTCTTTATGGTTTCCATGTCTCCCTTTCTATTTCATGTTACTGTAACCATGCCTGTCCTCTGAGGCATTGATTGTGGCTTTTGGATGATTTGATGTGTACATTTATCATCAATGTATTAGTGAGGACATATGATTTTGGGATATTCAGAGGATTGTGTCTGTGTTTGCAAATCCCTCTGTGTATGCCATATCTACCCTTCATGGCCAAATACTGTCCCTGTAGAGAGCTTTCGTTCCAATGAAGGGAAGCCTTAATGCTGGAGCATGCAGTTACCTTTCAGACAAAAATGTACATCCAACTTTGGGGCAACAGTTCAAAGATGATCCTCTCCTGTTTCAACATGAGGGAGCCACTGTGCACAAATCCAGGTCCATAAATAAATTGTTTTCCCAGTTTGGTGTGGAAGAACTTGTCTTCCCTGCACAGAGCCCTGACCTCAATCCCATCCAACACTTCTGGGGATGAGCTGGAACACCGACTGTGAGCCAGACCTTATCGCCCAACTCTTGTGGCTTAATGTTAGCAAATCCCTGCAGCCAAGTTCCAAAATCTGGTGGTAAGCCTTCCCAGAAGAGGCTGTTAAAGCAGCAGAAGAACATGGTTTTAGAATCACATGTTCATCTATCACATATGGTGGAATGTTTTGGGTGTCCACATACTTTTGGCTATGTAGCCTATTAAAAACATCATAAACAAGAGTTGATGTTACAGAAAACAACATTTGGAACGAGCAGATGTCTCTTTGGATTTATGTAGATCTATTGTCCAATACAGATAAAATGTGTTATTTCTAACAGAGTTGGTTCTAAAACATTCAAGTTTCCCAGTGTGCTAACCCATGTCCCTTTAAATGCCCACAGTGGTTAAATTCCAGCAGTATATTCATTTCAGCCTCTGAGAAATCCTTAAGGATTATTGTCTGGCCTCTGCTGGACAGTTTGTATTGTGAAGAGAGACAGGAAGTGCTGGGAAGAGAGAGGGCAATCAGAAGCTACAAAGGTCCGGGCCCCGATTCAAACATGATTGCATGATACCTGATGTGTGTGAGCCACTGGGCCGCTCGAAGGAATGTTTGAATAAAGCTCTGCCTGCTACAAAGCTCTGCCAACTTCAAAATAAAACTTCCACATAAATCACAAAAAGGAGGTAAAGAAGCTGCACACTCCGTTTACTTTTATCTGTGGGTCAAACTCCTCCAGTGGCCACAGTACGAGTGTGGTTAGCGGAAATTTATGTGGCGAAATACATTCCAGATTCGACCTTTGACACTTTGTGGCACTAGTTCGGCTCAGGCAAAGCTTTACAGCGAAAGTCAAAGTACACAAATATACAAGGGAGAGTGGAAGTCATAAAGCAGATAAGAGCTGTGCTAATGCCAGCTGGCACTATGTCCCGATGTGTTTGTGTCATATCAGAGCATGTGTGTGTGTGACTGACTGATGGTGCTCTATGCAGCGGTACTGATGATTCCACAATTCCACAAATGATTAGTTTGATGTTACCCTCCAAGTTTGCCCTAAACCGAGGTCAGAAAATAATCTTGCGAGGACATTTTTGAAAAAGTGAGGACATTTTGGCCGGTCCTCACAACTTCAAAGGGCTGTTGAGACTTGGTTCAGAGGGTAAGGGTAAGAATTAAGTTATGGTTATGGTTAGGCATTTAGTTGTGATGTTTAAGGGTTAGGGAAAGTTGCTAGGGAATGCACTGTGTCAGTGACGGACCTCCCAAAGCTACAAGGGTGTGTGTGTGTGTCTGTTGGTAGAAGTGCATGTGTGTGTTAATACTGATAGCTTATTAGATACCTGTGTTTTGGGAAGGGACAGCAGTCTTAATGTTATTGTACCTTGTTGTTGTGCTAATGAGACAGAGGTGGGATTTCAGCCGCCTCAACTGCTTCATACAGATACACACACAAAATTGAACATTTTGGGAGTTAACTTGATCTATTTCGTTTAGCACTATGAACTATAAACCTTCCAGGAGAGACTGTCTGAAAATTTGCACCATTATCTCCAAATTGAAACTATATTGCATCTTCTCCCTCACTGTGACGGCTGGGTTTTTACCCCACCTTCTAGTGTGGCCATTCGGGACAGCTGTAAAAAGTTTGGATTTCCAACGTCATTTTAGTCACTTCTTTTCTAGTATAACTCGGCCCTAACTCTTGGCAAGAAAGCGAATAAGTTGTTCACCAAAATGTTGAAGTATTCATTTAGCATTTGTTCTTTTTTGCTGTAAAACTCGTTTTCACAAGGGTTGTCTGGGAAACATAGAAAATTACCAAATGAAGTGGAAGGAGAAGCATCAGGTAAAGTGAACAACAACAAATACAACATTACAGATCCCCAGCTTCCCCATCTGTATCTAAATAGAGTATCCCAAATACTCTGCATGATAGAAGTATATATCTTAATTTGAGATCCCCCCCAGACCAGGAACAGACCCACCATCCCACCTCTCTATCTTATGACATCAGAGATATGGGGGAACCCTCCCGAGCCTCCCGGTGCCCCCAGGTCCAGATAGCATTGATAGCCTGCTGCATACTGATGTTAATGCTAATGGTGGATACTGGGGCCGGTTGGTGCCTGACAGCTGATAACAGATTGGGTAGGAGGAGGGGTACATGATAATCACTGGGCTGAGGTCAGGTTAGGGGAGAGAGAGTGTGTGTGTGTGTGTGGAGGGAAAGTGAGGTGGAATAAAGGTCAGGAGGAATGTGTGAGGTGTGGCGGGTCGCTCATTAGTCTACTTCACAGCAGGGGCACATTATGGAAACATCAGGTCGCATTTACATTTAAATTTCTGAATGTTAAGCGAATCCTCCTCTCCAAAATGACAATGTGAACAATAGTGCACCTTAATTTAAAAGGATGTTTTTTTGTTTTAATCCTACATCCACACTAAAGGCTTAAATATACTTTCTTAGAACAATTTGGGATCCCAAAAATTGGGTTTTAGAGGGCTTCTTGAAGTAAAAAAGAATCTGCAATCCGGCACCTCTAAAGCTCAGTAATTAGCACATAGACTGAATCTCGCTTGCTTAATCTGTGCAAAAATCGAATTGTGTGGCGGACTATTTCCTTTTTCCTTTAGAGATACTGGTTGGTGGATTTTATTACCATAGCTGTTTCTCCCTGTTTTCAAGCTTTATGCTAAGCTAAGCGAGCCAGCTGCTGGCTCCAGCTACATATTTCGCTCTCCGAAAAAAAGTGAATAAGCCTATTTCCCAAAATGCTCCACAGACACTGCCACAAAAGGTTTATAATTTCTATTTTGTTGAGCATTTAAATCTGGACAGAAAAAAAATATATACAGGACATTTTTTTCATCTCATTTCTTTCTTTTTATTTACTCATAGCAGTTTTAAAACAGAAAAAGGAAAGATGCATACAAAGAAGAAAATGCAAAAAGACGTCAGAAAGAGAAAGACAATTCGGAAAAAAACCCACAACAAATAAAAGGTGAGTAACTAATGAGAGTAGCTGGTTTGATAATAACAGAGTTTCATTATGACAACGTTTGATTTCACCATTTCGCTTTTGTCAGGAGTCAGCTCTGAAGTGATGCAAGGAAATGCATATGAAACACAGTGACACAAGACATATTTTGCACCATTGCATCCAGTGCTGCCAGCACAGAGCTAACTAGTACAGTTCAGCACTGATCAATGACAGTGGACGTAGTAGGAATGTGGGAAATGTGGAGGTCGGAATTTGTGGTCGTGTTTGAGCCTCTGGACATTTTCCCACTTCAACATACCTGGCCAATCAATACAATTCAATTCAATTTCAATTCAATTCAATGTTATTTATATAGCCCAATATCCCAAATCACAATTTGCCTCAAAAGGCTTCACAATCTGTATAATATATGACACCCTCTGTCCTTAGACCCTCGAATCAAATAAGGAAAAACTACCTAAAAAACCCTTTTAACAAAGAAAAAAATGGAAGAGACCTCAGGAGGAGCACCTGAGGAGGGATCCGTCTCCCAGAACGGACAGAGGGGGCGTAACTACCTGCTGAAAGTGACGGTTAGAGAGAAGAGGGAGACGAAAAAGCACACAACTACAGGAGAGAGAAGATATCAACAGTTATTAACATGTATTTGTGGCATAAGAATGCATACAGATGGAGAGAGAGAGGAGGAGAGAGGTGCATCATGGGAAGTCTCCCAGCAGTCTAGGCCTATGGCAGCTTAGCTAAGGGATGGTCAGTAATGAGTAGTAATGCTGAGTAATAGGTTGCTCTGGCATTACGGAGGGCTTTCCTGGATGTTTTAAGACTATCTTGCCAGGCTAAACGACATTCTCCCAGATTGTTGGAGCATCATTTCCTTTCACGTATTCGCGAGGGCTGCTTTAATTTGTGGGTTTTGGGGTTATACCATGGAGCTAACCTTCTTTGTTTTATTTTCTTCTTTTTTTAGAGGGGCAACAAGTCGAGTGGCTTTCGCAGTGAATCTGCAGCACTATCAACAAGATGATCAATTTGGCACGAACTAAAATTAGCTATTGTTCTAATGGATTCTAAGTTTTGTTAAGTTAAATAAAACACCCAGTGTGTTGTCTGAGCTCTAAAATTCTGTTTGACTGAAAGCTCAGACAATAAACTGGCTGTTTGCAGTGGAGATAAATGTGCAAATGCATGGTAGTGTCTGGTCAAGTGTCTGGTAGCTCAGGAAATTGCAAATCAGACCACCCCATCCAAACTTCATGGAGCTTTTCACTGATTTCAGACTGTTTGATCAGCACAACAGCCAGATCATACATTAGATACACAGATTATTAAATCGCTTTGTAAGGTATAAGTTCCACCACCAAAACATAACTGCATTAGAATACATGCAGGTGAACAACATGGTATAGGAATTCAAATGAAAAGCTAAAATCATACAGTATTCGTGGCTTGTGGCGTCTAAGAAGAGGTCAGGGACGTTTTCTGCTCGTCCAGACCTTAAGACCATTGACTCCCACACTGGTTTGGTGCTGAAGCTCCCATTGTTGTGTGTTAGTGTTAATCATTACCTGCGATGTTCGCAACACAATGGGACAAGCTCAGAGTACGGGTTTTGTGATGCAGGGGAGCGCTGCTGCCAAAACACAGAGCTGAAAGAGAGACAGAGCAGAGAGGGAGATGGGGGAGGAAGGGGGAAGAGAAAGGAACAGAGAGGGCCGGGAGGAGTGTACCACAACAAGAGACCTGCTTTTAAAACATGTCATCTGAGATAGTGGTGGTCCTGTCAGAACAAACGCATGCTGTGCAGCCAAACTTTGCTCAAACCCACAGAACCTTGTTTGGAATTCTAGTGGAGATTCTAAAGTTTTTCACTGGAGGATATGGGAAGAGAGGAGTTAAATAACATGTTATATTCTTACATATACGAAAATAATCAGATTACTTAAACACTTTTCTTTGTGAACATTGCCTCAAATGCTTCCTGTTAATCATCATCATTTTCCATGATTCGTTTTGAATTTCATCTGTTGCTGGTGAAATTTATCAATTTAAAAATGCAGTTTAATTTATTCTAATTGGTTTTCAAAATGTTTGTTTCACTGCAGGCCAACTTGTTCAGCTGGTAGACAAAAATGTAATCTTTTTTCAATAAAATTCCTGGAAAGAGGGACTGCATTGCTGTTCATTGTTTTTCAACTAATTCTTATTTGAAGCTCAGTAGGACATGAAGTTTCTCCACTTGTCCCCCAACCACACACACATGCACACCTACACACACCCAGCTGTTTACATGAAGATGGATATCAATGACAGCCAGTGTTTTCCCTCGCCTCTTCTCCCTTTCTTCTTTGGTTCTCTAATCACATCCAGCAGGGGAGTCCCGTTCCCCCCTCACACACACAGAAGGCTGAACCCTGCCTGAACCCTGCTGCTTTAATTAATCTCACTGACTTTGTTAATTATTTGTTTGGCTGGCTGACTGCCTGTGTGTGTGCGTGAACATGTCCCCTCTTTGAAGTATTTGGGACGTATGCCACGGCTGAAACAACCCCAGCACTGATAACCTCGAGCAGAGGAGGAGGAGGAGGATTCCCTCTTTTTCCTCTCTGTGATGTCACTTTTTCTTATATTTGTCTGTGTAGAGAGTGATGTTAAGTGATGTTACAGGATGCTCAACATATAGCAAACAGAAAAAAGAGGCGGTTATCGAGAGCATGTATATGAATGAACTGGGTTTACTTTACACATGTGTTCATGTTTCTGGTAGAAAGGGTGTGTGCCAGGTGGGGGTGAGGGTACAGGGTGGGTCAAATGTTAGGTATAATTAACATATTGTTAAAATATTAGATGCTCAAAATATTTTGCCTGCTATTGTGCTTTTCTCGTTTGGATATCAAAGACGGTCTCTTAGTGTTCTGTTCTCTTTTTTGATCATGTCCTCCCGGGCAGGTTTTGAGGTCTTAAACAACATGTTTCTTCAGCATTCACCTCTTTGCTGGCAACTCAAGGGGGTTCCTCATATTTAGAATCTCGTGATGAAGCCGCAGACATCCCGTTTTTGATATCACAACCATAAACCTTCACTGTGAACTTGTGAAACAGGCCCCAAAGACAGTGATACATTTGAAAACACTATTTCACTCTCTGCTACGTTTTATGCCCAGTCTAGAGTTTCAGATTGTTTCCTAAAAGTTTTTCCACTTTGTGACTCTCTTCTCAGTCTGCTTTCCCTCATACAAAAATAAACTTTGTGAAAACGTATAAATGAGGAAAAAACGTTTATTAGTACTCAAATTAAATTTTCAGGAGACAGGGTCGAAGCTTATTTTCAGCATTAGATGGTCCCCCTGCTGAATGCTGCTCTGTACTTTGAATGGAGGACAGAAAGGCACAGAGTGGTGACAAACAGTAAGTGAGCGTTATACTGCACACGCACATTTGTTTCACATGTTTCAAATACAAATGCTGAAACAGAACATTTTCTTGTACTAATATACAGTATGTACAAATCTCACACTAGTTCTCTTGCCGTTAAGTGTCAGTGAAGTATGTGTCCATGTTTATAAAGGCATTTACTGTATGTATGTCATTTATTCACATGTGTGTTGTTACCGATATTTGGCTGGCAACAGAGGGATTGCTGCCATCCAGACACACTACCCACTACTGGGTGATCTACCCAGGATGTGCATGCAGAGACATGTTTGGTTAACCTCGACACTGGGGCTTGAGCGAACGCAGACTCCCGGCTGCAGTATTCTAGAGGAAATCCGGTAACGTGTTACATGGGGAGGATATTATTCATGATTACGGTCCAATAAACAAAAAGAGAGGATGGAAACAGATCTGTGATCTGACTCTTCTGCCTCGTCTCATCTTCTCAACTTCTTTCCTGTCTTTTCTTCCTCTTCTCATCTCGTCTCTTCTCATTATGTATTTCTTCTCCTTTTCAGCATATTTTCCACAGCTGTTACACAGTAACATGTTATTCTAGTGCTTGTTTGGCTTGTTGTTGAACTTGAATGTCTCCTGAAATGTGTAAGTTGTTTTGCTTCTCTGTGACTCTTAGCTTTACGAAACCGTGACAGAACAAACTTGATAAAGTTATGAATTACAGTTTTCCTCTGTTGGTTTCATTCATTGTCAGCAAAGGTGGAATGTAATTAAGTAATTTACTTAAGTACAATATTGACATACTTGTACTTTACTTGAGTATTTCCATTTTCTGATGCTACTCCAATTCAGAGGGAAACATTGTACATTTTACTTCACTACATTTATTTGATACTTATATAAAAAAACAATATATGCTCTTATGAAATGATGCAGTACTATACTAACCTACCCAGTAGTATAAAAAGCATCTAAAATTGGCTCCACATTCACGAGCTACAACATTAAAAAGTATGTTAGTGATAAAAAAAAACAGCATAAGACAATATTCTATAATAATTTAACACTGTGAAAAGAGTCATTCTCTGTATTGTGTACTTTTTATATGTTAAGTACATTTATCTGATAAATAAAATCAGTTCAGTTTTATTTATAAAGCCCAATGCCTCAAAGGGCTTTACAATCCGTACAACGTCCAAGGACCCTTGATTCGAATAAGGAAAAAGAAACTTCAGGAAGAGCAACAGAGGAGGGATAGACAGGACAGACAGAATTCATATTACTTATGAAGTCAAACTACCCCTGTATATTCTCACATAGTGAATGAGCCGACACAACAGGAACAATTTCTCTTCATTGGGAACAGGACTGGGAATATTTGGAGCAGACGACGAGTTTGCACGAGTGTTAAATGTTTCGCAAAGCATGCTTTCAGTGTAACAGTTGTGTGCAAAGAAAAGAACCAGAAATCCTTAAAAGTTAAGTGAAAGTCATCAAACCAAAAACAAGCCTCTTCATAACAAATCTGGTCAACAAGTCTACATTCTGACAATATTGTTTTTGCCCAACAAGTGAAAAATTCTCTCGGTTTCAACAGACTGTGAAAGGATGGAGTCCCCATCCGGACACACCAGGTCTCGTCTTTGAAAGCCCTCAGGTCTTCGCTCCTGCTGCTGTGAAGACATCAAAGGTCTCAGAGCGCCCGGTGCCACGGTAGCTTTTGCTAATGGATCCGCCCTCTTCATTGGGGCAGGAAGGGAGACACCACCCTCCTTCACATTAAGAGACACGCACTCCAGCTCTCCAATGAATGACCCTCACACATGTAGTCTCTTGTTGGCCTTCATTGACTTAAAGCCTCAATTACTACCTAGAGCTCATGATATTTATCTATAATATTATTGTAATATTATCGAAACAAATAGGTGAAACTTGCCTGAAAATATATGTAATACATAAATCAAATAAGCTGAATTAAAGAAAAATAGCATTAGCAACACTAAACGTCATCATTTTATTTGTTGTATTTAATTTTTTCATGTTTTTAATCCAGTTCTCTCAACATACAGGCAGGAACATACATAGCTGCTGATGCTTTGTTATATGCCTTTTGCCCACCTGGTTGGTCAGTGTATGAATAGATGTAATCATGTGATTGACGCAGCAGAGACGAGATCTTTCAGGGAGGAAAGGGGGATGGTAGAAAGGGGGATGGTGGTGGTGGACAGAGGAGAAAGGGCCTCGGGGTGATGGTTGGGTTAAGAGGTGGCTAAGAAGGGGATGAAGGAAAGGTTTAGGATGGAGAGGCTAAGGGGAAGAAAAAAGGGGAGTTGAAGACCTGTTTGGAAGGAGAGGGGATTTCTGTAACTCCCCTCACATAATGCACCAGCCACCATCCATTAGTTCCTTTTATACCTCCCACTTAGCCATAATATACTTCAGTTTGCACTTAAACTCAGATAGAAACACACAGACATCATAGATACACACCTTGCTACAAGCAGCAGAATTCAGGATCTCCGATGTCCATCAGGGATAGATGTCCATACTTTTTTAGATGTAGACGTTTAGAGCTCATATAAAAAGGCGCTCCTTAAGATCTCATAATCATCAGATTCAGACCTTTCCTATTTCCAGGTGACTGTGGTCTGCACGGTGCGAACAGGAACTGTTACAAGCCAAAGCAGCAGGACCTGTCATGGTGATGTTCCAAAAATGTAAACAAATAGGCTAAAAACGGAGTGGTGTACTTATCGATTTAAGTTCAGCACTGATCCTCAATAACTTTTCATCAATTTTCACCAGATTAGTTGTGGTAAACTTGACTGATGTTACACATGTGTTATTTTGACCTGATACTGAAGCCTGCACTGTGCTCGACTTGACAGAAGAAACTGAGGAGCTGAAGTTAGGGACCGTCTCAAAGGTGTACACTAATGGGCAAAGGAAGCTTTTAAAAATGTTGTAGTTTTCTAATTTTTTTCATAGTTCAGACAAACTTTAATTTAATCTGGGCCTCCTCCCATTATATACACAACCTCCAGTTTTTAAAAAAAAATCATGCAACATGGCCCAATGCATTGTATTTAGATTTAGTTTAGTTTAGATTGCGACTGTCAGTTGATTTTTTTTGTATGGTGGTGTTCAAATACAAATTATTTTTTATTATTAGATTATTTCAGGTACATGATTAAAATGTTGTAATTTGGTGGCAGCTAAACTTATAGATACAGGTATGAGGAGCATATATGACAGTAAAAAAAACAATTTAATGCAGAAAAAAAATTCCAACAACATTTGGTATGAACTATGCCCACTCCCGGTATAATCCAAATACAGATCTTTTTGGAACACTGATTATGCCAATGTCGCAACAGGAAAACCGCTCTAATTATTCTTTTTTAAACCAGTAGGTTTAAAAACCTCTCTACATGGGAGCTGTACAACCATCACGCTTTTTCTTCTCGTTGGCTTCACATTATTTCTCACCTCGTTCCTCTTTACCTCCTGTACTCCCACCTTCATGCACACCTTAAGGACCCCTGCTTGTCCCAGACAGGTGTGCATATCCCCCATACCTTCTACACCCATGCCCCTTTCTCCCACCTTCTTCTCCCCCGGAGTCTCCTCACACGTCAAGTGTCCCAAAATGACTCTGATCAACATCAGATTCTATTTCATGTATGTGAGGTGATGAGAACATAGACATCCACATTATCCATGTGTTCCTGTTCGATTATTTATCCTTCTTTAGTGTACACATTGCTGATTTATAGTAAGCAACAAACACTGTCTCAAGAGTGAGAAAATGATGCTACAAGGAACTGTTTTCTGTCTCCACAGGAGAGTGTGTGCATCTGACTGTAAAGTAAACCTCATTCAGACATGTACCTCGGTATGTAAATGTGGCGGCAGGTTTACATGTTGGTCTCACATCTGAATAAGCACCCAGGTCACTTTTACATAAAAATCCCCACAGGAAAGGTCAGACCTGAGCCATTTCCATAACACCGTCAACACAGAACAAGTCGAATGAGCTCAGATTAATGTAAACGCTCCAGCAGAGTTTTTTGGCCACACGTGGGCAGCGGAAACAAGTTTTGCACCTTTTAAGAGCGATATGGCGAACTTGTTAGCAAACAGTAGCTTATTTACACATCCAGGAGACGTGGAGCAACATTGTCATTCATTTGGAGTCACATTTTCTGTCCACTTGGCCAATGTAAGTTCAATATTCACACTCTTTTAGCTCTGATTTTGGTCTCTACGAACTCCTGAAGGAAATATCTGACTCTTTAGCTGCTAAATGCTCCACTATGTTCACAAGATAGTCGCTAACTTTATTTAAAGAAAGATGACAAAAGAAATTAGAAAAGACAAGATGAATTAATCCAGCAACGTTATGTAATCCATGTCAGAACAGGGCTCTAGATTAACACCTTCATGGTGACCCACTGCTATTCCTTATATTACTGAAGGGTTATTTACCCAAACTAAATATGGTTAAACACAACAAGCTCAAGTTTTACCTCAAAACTCAAAACGTTGTGCATATGACATTCAAAACTGCTTCACATACATGCATATTATTAATAATCAGTAACAAATTATGACATGTAAGTTCAAAAAGAGTAATTTGCAAATATACCATATAATTTTTTTTGTAAATAAACCAACAGCAATATAAAAAATAACACTGACACTGGGTTAACACATTGTCTTAGGATTGTTTGGTGATTTTCGGATAAATTGCTTCTGGCCTTCACCTTCATGTTCCATCACTCTTTCCTTCAATCCCCATGTACTTATCCTTTTCATTCCCCCTCTCCATCTCTGTCCACTCCTTCTCCTCCTCCTCCCCCCTCCTCCCCCAGTGAGGAGTAAAGAGGCCCCCTCTCCAGGGTAGATCTCTCCCAGTAATCCCCCCTAGCCCTCCTCTGCTTATTAGATCAAGCCCTCTGTCAAAAAGCAGGGATCTGGGGGTTCATTGTTTGGCCCCTGATTAAGAGCTTCTCACACTGGAGGATCAGGCTTTTACACAGAGTGAAGGAGAGGGAGCTGGGGGTAAGAAAGAGAGAAGATGTTTCTTTCTTTTTGTCCAGGGGGGTCTTATGGGCCACATTGTTGCAGGGCTCAGAGAAGGCTTCTTTGAAAGGTAGGCTGGATTTAGGGGACAATGGAATGTTAGACGATGAGGGATTTAAACCTTAAGCTCATACTTTTAGGGCCCGTGGTCGCCCATCTGTCCACAACTTGGTGATGTGCCAGTCCATCTTTGGACGTGAAGTGACACTGAAGGGAACATCTCAATAGAAAGCGATTGATCACATCAGAACTTTTCAATATAAACAGATTGATCACGTCAAATCGCTGCCAGGAATGTCGTTGCTCACAAATGAGGAAGTGGAAGGTGGATGGTTAAGACTACCTTGTGTACTAATCATGTGGTTCTTACACCTCTTTCTTTTAAACAATCTTATTTTTATTAATATTAAGCATGTTTAAATAAATAAAGTGCAACAAATAAACACAATATAAATGAGTTTTTAAAAATTCCCTGAAGAATCAAAAAGCTTTGATTCCACTGAATATGGAGTTTTTTATTGGGCCCTAAACTTTTCGTTTGAGATGTGAATGACATCAGTGTCAAAAATATTAATTGCGTATGTTTGCAGACATTTCTGGAAATGCTAAAAGAGAGTATTGAAAATGAAATGGGTAAACTAAAGAGGTTGTTTCATGTACATAAAATCTAAAATGTATGATTTTTATGATTTTTAGTAGTCTAAAAATGAATGATCAAGTCATAATATCTAGAGATGGAGTTAATAATCATCTGTATGCTTGGAAACCTCATGCTCATATATTGAGGGATCCCTCTCCCAGGACAGACAGACATGCAATAGATGGCGTGTGTACAGAATAGATTCACAACAGAAGATCATAGTAAATATAATTCTAATGACAAAATGAAGTTTATAAACGCAAATACATTTTGAGAGAAACGTAATGTTGCCCCAATGAGGGTTTTTTTTATCAACATAATGAGGTAACATAAGAAAGTATCTGCAAATGTTTTAAACTGAATTTATCTGGAAAATGCACAGTGATAACATGTTTCTTTCCCTACAATATCCATTCGAACTAAACCGTTGTTTTTATGCTAATGCAGACGGACACCATCACACTCACAACTATAAGCAATTCAGAGTCTCCAGTTAACCACATGATTTTGGACTTGTGGAGAACCAGTAAACTCCACACAGAAAGCTTCGAGCAGGTTCAAACCCAGGATCTTTACTTTTACAAGAGCACAGCACAAAAACACATTTCTAAAGAACAGATGTTAACCCTAAAGGGCCACTGCATAATTAATGATTTTTAACTACCTGTATCTGCAACAGCATAATTGTAACGGGTGACTGGTGAGAGAAAGAAAAATAAAAGTAATATTTTTGATGTAGATCAAGCACAATCACAAGAGCACAAAGAACTAGGAATAAACATTAAAACACATTAAAACATTAAAAAAGTAGTGCTTGTTTGTGGCACCATCCTCCTCTTTCTTTGAGCAGTTTATAATACAAGCAGGGAGTTTAGAGAGTAACATTTAAAGCCAGGAATAAAATACTGGTATGGATCAACAACCAGACAGTGCCTGTGTATATATAGAGAGTTAATTTGATAATTTTGTGTTAATGCACCAGGGCTTTGCTTATCAAAAACACCCTCTTTTCATGTGGAGAGAGAAGCAACCCCCGTGACCTAATTCAGGCATAGACTTATATTCTAATTAGCCTCGATTGTAAAGAAAGACGTTAGTTTGAAGGGACAGTGATGCAGCATTCCAGAGGGATTGAGAGGCCATGTGGGAAAAGCAAACCAAGGTGTTAATCTCAACAGAGTGACTCCCGTCCCTTCATGTCCCATCATTTTAGGGGGAGGGAGGCTTTTCTTAATCCCACAGTCTCTCCGGCATCAGTTCATTCATTCCCTGACAAGAACCAGGCCCTCTTTACTGTCACCGGACACACAAAGGGTTAATTAAAGCTGGTCAAGCTGGAATGCGAGTGGACGGTTTTTGTTTATGGTAGATGCTGATTGGCAAGGCGTTAGGGAATATGTGTAGGAAACTGAAATTTAGGAGAATTTGCTCATGTCGAGCATGTAGAGGTGAAATGTAACTAGGTACATTTGCTCAGGTGTTGTACTTAGATACACATTTGAGCTTTTCTGTTTCATACAGCTTAATAATTCATTCAATTTCAGAAGGAAATATTTTCATTTTTATGAGTTTATGTGATGCATTATTGTAGATTGAATTACCCAGCATTCTGTAAATCAGTTAAGCTCTACCTTAATCCAACTACACCAGTAAAATGCTACTCACACATTAATGCAGCAGTTAATCTAATGATATCATATATACATTATTCTATACTCTGTGGA
>CM022491.1:1902717-1940366 GCA_011952105.1 Coreoperca whiteheadi | reverse complement strand
CGGTGGTGATAAACCTGGAGTGGAGGTTTCTGTGGATGTTTGGGTTCTGCTGCTCAGTCGAGGGTAAAAGAAAACAGAGTGAGGAAACACCTGGGAGAGTATCAGAGCCTCCAGGAGCCACCAGGAGCCACGCTCAGATTCACCTCTTTCTTTTAAGTATACCGTAAAGAAAAGTCAACTTTGTCCGTTATTGTGATGACTTATGGTGATAAGTTTGGAGCAAAGAGCCTCACTTTGTCAGTGCAGACAACTTTTGTGTTGCATCTTGTGAACTTTTCAGAAATATAAAAATAGACTTGTTTTAACAAATAGTTAGCTAACATAACAATAATTAATGCACCAGTTATAATGCAGCAACTCAGACGTTTGTCCTTTCTTTACTCAAAACCCCTGTTGTAAGACCTACAACAAGCTGTAACAAAATACATCATGCAAATTAGACAATTGAGGAGCTGCAGGAAGGTGTCTATTTAGCCAAGCTAGTGGTATGACTTGGGATGAGAGTGCTGGTTGGTCGGTGCACCACTGTGATTCAGAAAAAAATATCTCAACAAATATAGGATAGATTGCCATGAAATTTGGCACACACATTCATGTTCCCCAGGGGATGAATCCTTCGGACTTTGGTGATCCCCTGAATTTTCCTCTAGCGCCACCATGAGGCTTTCATTTTTGATTTTAAGGGAAATATCTAAAGGTCAGGTTTCTGAGTGACATCATTATGAGATGTTCGGGGCAGAAAGCAAACCAGAATGACAGGAGCTTAACATGAGCTGCTTTGTGCCATAACCTGCACCCACATCATTGACGTCAGCGCATCGGGATGTGCCACTGTCTTATTTTCCCAGCGTCAATGCAAGTCAACTCCTCAGAAAAGCAGCAATTTGATCACATTTTCTCCCCAGATCAGCACATCGCAGCTACTGTACAAGGGCTGATGACTGTGTTTGGATGGTTATTCTATAGTAAAATACTTTCAACATTCACCAATTTTTCTGCCACCTGTTGAATATTTGAAGTGTGTTCTTTGAGAGGCCAGATTAGATGAGACACCAATTAAGAGTTTAAAGTGTAACTTAAGTGAACATCTACATCTTACACCATATTCAAACACTAACTTAAAAGCAGTAAATTATTTCCACTTTACCAGCACTTCATTTCACACCACTGGCATCTGTCAAATATTGAGGCTTGCTTGCAGGTATTTTATGTTCCCCTCAGTATGAATTGTAATCACTTTGATGATTCCTTAACGTTTCATGTAACATCATCATCAGGTCAACATTTCAAATTGTCCAATATTTTGGTTTATGATTTGCAAAACTAATCCATCAGCCTCAGCTGTACTTTGTGTTTAGTGCTAAGCAGCAAGTGTTAGCGTGCTAACATGCTTCACTGAGATGGTTACCATGCTAATCGGCCTCACAGAGCCCTTAGTGTGGCTGTAGACTCTTAGTCGTGTTTAAAGGTTTGTGGTCAGTTTAACCCGTGCGTTAGGTCCATTTCACCAGTGAGAGTTAGCTCATAATGTAGCACAAAGTAGATGGTTACCTTTAGTTTTATGTACCTTGTGCACCAAAAGTTAAAGCTACTTAAACTGTTGAACTATGTTTGTGTTGTCCTGTGATACAGCCTTGACAGACACCTGCCAGCCCATGTGAAACAAGTATTGATGTGTCCTTCAGAGTTCAATTTGAATTTTCACTCAACACTCCTGTCATGGCAACAATGAAATGCAGCTCCACTTGAGCAGTAGGGAGTAAAATGCCTTGCTCAAGGGCACATCAGTAAGGAAGGAAGGACCAAATCTTTCTTTCCCCCCATCTATATTTCCCCCAGCTTGCCAGGGGATCCAAATAAAAAAAAAAACATCATCTCTATCCCATCCCTGACAAAAGGAGCCCGTCTCTTCCCTCCACACCACCACCATAAATATCTCAGTTCAGAGGTTGACAGCTCAAGCTTGATTCATTTTCACGCATGTACATATTTGTATTGGATCCCTGTCAAAACCAATTATAATGGTCCCCCCAGGACTTCAACCCCCCCTCCCTCCTGAGAGGCGTCTGCTGTCAAGAATGCTTGGATGATTTTCTGGAGTCGGGGTGTCCACATCTGTGCCTGATTAGCACAACAATAAGGCCCAGCACCACCGAATTAATGAGAAGGCATCTTCAGCCTAGGCTCGAGGACCCTGCTGACAAAGACGCTATACAACCACTACACAAGTGTTTTCCTCCAGATCCATTAGGCAGAAACCTGCCACCGCTGCAAAACACTCGATCATTATAAAAATCCTAAAAAATAAGAGGCAAGTAGTGATTCTCATATCCAGAAAACGGTTCTTTGTGCTCCAACCTGGACAAGAATGTAAACTGGAAAATAAAATGAGGCTAGATGTGGAACCAAAAGAAAATGAAAACATGACCCACCGCCAAAATTAGAGGGGAAACCTGGCTCTACAATGTGCTACCATCGATCTTTTCATTTAAACGGCAGCTTGTGATGCTCTGTTTTTCTAAAGTCAAATTACCAAAAAACTTTCCCATCTGTGCAGCCTGTTGTTAAGGTCACCTCCCCGAGAGTCTGAAAAGACTTCTGTGTAAATTTTAAATAAAATTATACAGGAGATGCTCTCAGACTCACAAATATACAGACACATACTGTATGTTTAAATTCCTGGTGTTTCACTGACGCTGTCTCTCAGAGCAGCTCACTGAGTAGCAGACACAGACAACAATGGCTCTGTCATTACACTACAGACAGTGTGTGTGTGTGTGTGTGTGTGTGTGTGGGCGGGTATTACTAATGTTGTGGGGACATTAATCTGTTTATACAGTCACATTGTGAGGACTTGCCTTCCTTATGGGGACAAAATACAAGTCCCCATAACGTAAATCATTACATTTTAGGATGAAAACTTGGTTTAAGGTTAGAGTAAGGGCAAGGTTAGGTTTAGGCTAGCGTAAGGGTTAGGTTTGATCTAGTAGTGGTTATGGTTATGGTGTGTGTGTGTGTGTGTGTGTGTCTGTGTGTGTGTTTTGGCCAGCCCTTACTTTGGGTTGGACCTTCAAAGGGCTGTTTGAGGGTTAATACTTTAGACTGACGAAGACCTTACAAAGGTTGAACCTGAACCATCCCTTAGTTATGCTGCTATAGGCCTAGAGTGTCGGGGGACTACCCAGGATGCACCTCTCTCTCTTCACCTCTGTCCTCCTCTCCATTCGTATGCATTCTCATCCCATAAATGCATGTTACTAACTTGACTTCTTCCCTCTCCCAGAGTTTTGTGCTTTGTCGTCTTCTTTCTTAGTGTCACTTTCAGCAGGTATTTCAGCGTCCGGAGATGTACCTGGATCAGTGACTATGGCGACCTGCTGGGGCAGTGCTGCTGTGTCTCTGGTGCAGGGGACGAGTGGGTCAGATCCTGCTCGTTGGGCTCCACCTGGAGCTACTCGGTTGTCTGTCTGGACCCATCATCTTCCTTTATGTTTTACATCCCACACTTTTCAACATAATTATATATATTTACAAAAATCTTGCCATTGCCATCATAATTGCATATGTTATGATTTTTATGCTATGAATCTATTCTGTACTTACGACATCTATTGCATGTCTGTCCGTCCTGGGAGAGGGATCCCTCCTCTGTTGCTCTTCCTGAGGTTTCTATCATTTTTTTTTCCCTGTTAAAAGGGTTTTTTTGGGGTAGTTTTTCCTTATTTGAATCGAGGGTCTAAGGACAGAGGGTGTTGTATGTTACAGATTGTGAAGCCCTTTGAGGCAAATTTGATTTGTGATATTGGGCTATATAAATAAAATTGAATTGAATTGAAAAATGGAATTTAGGTTCAGTTCAGGATAAAGGTTGGGGTTAGGCATTTAGTTATGATGGTTAATTATACTCCGTCATAACTGCTTGTCGGATGGTCGAACGGCTTCGGAAACCCCCTCCCCCCACATCTTTTCGACATCAGATTGGCGGGGGCTGTGTCCGACCATTTCTGTAACTTTCCATAACCAACAATTCGACATTCACGCCAACTTCACAGATTTAATGTTCAGGCGCTCGGAGTTGAGAAAGTGATTTTGAACTTCTCTCTCAAGTCTTTTGTTTGTAACGTGATTATTTCTGTCACTTCATGTGAACGACCAGGTACAACACTATGAATGCCTTCCAGGATACGCACCGCTGTACTCGAAACTACCTACTATACTAGCAGTATGTACTGATTTGGCCAGAATGTAGCATGTAGTATGCAGTATGGAAACAAAAGCAAGATCTACAATATGTCAAAAATACCCGGATGCCGTACTTGTTCGGAAGAAAATCTCCAGTATGCATATTGGTTACAGATAGGCTATAGCCGAGTCCCAATTGTGAATTGTTCTTTCACAAGATTAAATAAATTTTTTTTTTTTAATATAAGTGGTATTTACATTTATATTCCTCCTATTGTTTACTTCTGCTTTCCAAAACTGGAAACCGGCTAAGCCTGGCCTAGCATACTGCAAAATAAATCGACTGAACAGTTTCATACTTTATTCTACTATGAAAAGCAGTATGCCGTACGAAATACATACTGCATTCGTCTGTAGTATAGAAGGTTCCGAATACAGACACTGTCCAAAAACGTGTGCCATTATCCCCGTGTTTAAATGATCGTGTGCCTCGCACATGATGGACAGCTTTCCACCTCGCCTTCGAGTGTGGTTGCTCGGAAGAACGATAAATCTAAACACTTTTGATTTCCGACATGGTCAGATGACGTCATACGAACTAGTTTTTCTCAAGCATAACCCAACCCTTAGGGACTATGTATTATGTCAATTTTTAATTACATTTCCATTACTTTATATTTCAGGCAGCTTGTTGCTCTGCTTCTGCAGTTTTTGATCAAATGTCTCCTAAAATTAAAATTTGAAAGCTGTGGACAGAGTAGAGCTCAGTGATCCTCAACCGACATTCACTGACATGGCAGAAACTTTGTTTATAAAGTGACCTAATTTGTAACTCTCCATAGTGTAAATAAAATACTGCAGAGACTGAAACTCTGAGCTGTTCCATCTGTCTCCATCTAGTTGACATTTTGTTCTTTCATTTTGCATGCTCTTTGTAATTTAATTTAAATGTGCTCATTTCTAAAACACACAACACAAACCTCATACAGCTTAAAATTAACTCAGTCCCAGCAAACCAAGATGCCCCTAAATAGAAACACAACACATAGTTTGTTGTAAGTAAGTTCATGCCTCACTATGATGGAGCATCTGAAGTTGTTTTTCACGATGAACATGAATGACCTGCAGGAGAAAGATGAGCTCTGACATCTGCAACTGTGATGAATGTGTGCAGAAAAACCATGAAGACTAGAAAGGAGACAAGCAACTGATTATAAAAGTAGTAACCCCTGAAAGTTGTATCAAGGCCATATGTGGAAAAGATTTCACTTTTCTATTGTTGTACTCTTGTTCCTCCTGCAAGAGGATTTGTAAAAGAGTTGTAACATTGGAGCCAGCGGGTGGGTATCTTTCTCTCTTTTCTTGAGAAAGGATACAGCCTTCTCGGACTCTTCACCTTTCTTGGTTCTAGTCAAGAATTCGGTTTTATTTTTTATTATTAAACTCATAATCTTTGTTGGTAAGTGCATCATGAGATCAGGTCATTCTGGCAGAACAAAGCCAGAGATGCCACTTATAAACTGATCCTTTGACTTGTGTCTGGCTTACAGTAACACGTAGGTTATTCTTTTTCTTTAATATGTAGGTTATTCGGAAGGTAAACAGCAGACAGGCCAAGGTCAGCCCAGCTGATCCAGTAAACATATCTAGCCGGCCTCCTCCCCCGGTTGTAAATGGTCAATTAATCTAAATCTTATAGTGTTTATTGGTCTCCGTTAGCTAAATGAGTGTAGACTTCTCCTCCCTCTTTGGGCTGTAAAATAAAAAAATAGTGTTAGAAAAAGAGACTTACTGATTGGCACTGACGCCCTGTGTGGCCTTGGAGGAGTGGAAGGAGGTGGTGGGGGTTCTCTGTCAGAGGGGAGTTTTATGAGCCCCTGTAATCACCAGGTGTTAAACTCAACAATTAGGAGCTGCTATTTTGTCGCTGGTTTATGGCAAGAGGCTAGGTAGCTGCTCAGCCTGAAGGCAGCGGGAGGATGGTCTGAGCTGGAGTATGGGGAGTGGAGAAAACACAATGTTAAAATTTCATTGAAAAATAAATTGGAATGGATCTTAGGCTTTGGTTTAATAAATATACTGAATATATGACATGTGTGATGCATCCTTATTTACACATTGTTTCAGGTCTGCTACCCTTAAACCTCCACTCACCTTTTGTGGCCCCTTGCCTTACTGTTTGTTTCATCAGCGTTGTTTTCAGCAAAAAGCCCTGTCACCAAACGGCAGAGACACACAGTCAGCAACTAGCTGGTGAACATAGTTTAGCATTTAGGAGGTAAAGAGCCGGATATTTCCCTCAGTGGAGATCACACTGGGCTTAAAGGAGAGAGAGTATTGGATGTGTAAAAAGTCAAGTGTTTGCTAACACTAATATGTCAGTGTTTTACAGCTTGTTCCACTTCCCCTAAGTGGAAGTGGAAGTAAAGGGAGCCAAATAGGAGTCAAGCATAGTTTCTTTGCAGCGCGATTTAGCTAACCAGAAGAGCATTTTATCAAATGTTTTAATGTCCTTTCCTGCACTTCATTGGATGCATGAACTGGGCTGTCCTTAAATATTTCCTTCAGGTTCCTGCAAATTATTGGCAGCAGACGTGGAAATTTGATGACTGATGGAAATAGGTTTCTGAGTAAATTGAGTTGCTAGAAGGGACTTCAGACCGAAAAGCCACCAGACTGAAGACAGTGCTGTTTGCCATTCAATCAACACATGTTATTCGACAAAATATGATGTTATGGGGAACATTAAGACAAAAATTAGAATTTGCCTAACTCTGTCGTGGACATTCAGATTGAAAACAGGGCTGTGAAACCAGCTTGAGTAATATGTTCGACTGGCCAATTCAATTGGCAAAATTCAAAAAAAGATTTCTTCTTTGTCCACCCTAGACATAACTGAGCTCAATTTAACATCAATATGAGATTTTGACCATTTTCTTATATTTCTTAAATTCAGCTCCTGAGAAGTAAACAGCCTTCCTCTGGTCTCAACCTGACAATCCTAATTTAGGATCTTAAAGTGCTTTTTGTTTTTCTTTCACTGCACTGATCTTTATTTATCTGAAATAATCAGCTCTGGAGATAGCAGTAAGATTCAAAGGAAAACTTGATTGGCTTATATATATATTTTTAGAAATGATCCTGCAAAACATCAGAAATTTGTCTCAGTGGTCAAATTCAAGTCTCAACTCAACTCACAGCAAAAGATCACATGTTTTGGGCCATAAAATGTCAGAACATAATGGAATGGAAAATGCCCATCATAGTTCCCAAATCCCCAAATATTCTATTTTAAATGATTGATTGGAGAGAAAAGCAGCAAATCCTTACACTGGGGAAGGTAGAAAAAGCAAATGTTTGGCCTTATGGCTTGAAAACAGAAACAATTAACCATTTATCATAGCTGCAGATTTATTTTCCACCGATTTAGCATTGCACTCCCATCAATGGACATTTTAAATAAAGGATCAAAATCAATGCGGCAAAATAGACATATCCTCTTCTTCTTTCTTCTTAAAACCTGGCGCCTATATTACTCACAACCCAAAAAACTGGGGATTCAGGGGTGTCCTGCTATTAGTGGCTAATGAGGAGGCTACAGAGGTCTGGTAAACTCGCTTCTTATAAACTCCACACCTCCAGATTTCTTTCACTGTCAAACTTGTAGGCAGGGAGAAATACTGCGCATGTTCAGTGGGTCGCGTACCCCGCATGTAAACCCGGAAGACAGAAACATTTTTGGCATAACAGCCAGGCGAGTAATTCTTATCGGACTGAATAGGCGCCATCATTGGGTCCGGTATCCAGGACTTACTATATCTCCATGAGCTCCATCTGGAGCAACAAAAGGCCTTATGCAACTTTGTTCACATTTACCTAGTACTCCCAAGACCTGTAAACTGACTTTGATGTGTAAAATCGATCTCGAGTTCACCTTTAAGGCAGAGAGATGAGTTTGGACTTAAAAGACTCAACAGAGCACAAACAGATCCCTGCACAAACTGGGAGTTTACTGGATTCCTCTTCAACTTCAGCTGGTACTGGGGCTGCGCACATTTCCGTGTGTTTGTGGGTATTCTGTGTGTAGTTGATAGGCCGGTAACAAGGGGCAGGTGGTGGTCAGTGCTGTCCGGCTGAGCTCCCCCGGGAGAGATCTCAGGTCTCAGAGGTCAGTGTGCACATATGTGTGCACATTCACTTCCACAGCATATTGTAGTCTTTAGGTTCAGTAGCTGAAGGTGGGCTAGGTGTGTGAGTGTGTGTGTGTCTCTATGCCTATAAGACACATGCTGTCATCAGTGTGTGCAGGCCCACAGCTGCAGCGGGGTTGATCAGTCCTTTGGGAGAACAACACACACTCACAACAGCTCTTGTGTTTTTGGCTTTTTAAAGACAAACATTGCAGAGTTAGATAAAGTAGCAACATCCTTTCTAACTTGCTATTATAGGTAGCTATTATTATTATTTGAATTTAGTATATCCACTTTATTCCTGGCCCCATGATAGTTTGACACTTTGGGAAATACGCTTTTTCGCTTTCATGCAGATATTCAGATGAGAAGATCTATACCTCTCTCAGGTCTGTATGCTAAACATAAAGCCACCGCCAGCAGCCACCTAACTTAGCTTAGCACAAAGACTGGAAGCAGAGAGAAACAGCTATAGCCTGGCTCTGTCCAAAGTACAAGCTCACTAATTAACACATTATATCTTGTTTAATCCATCAAAGAGCGATTTTTCATTTTCATACTTTGTTTTTGATTAAACAAACGAGACGCGACAGATAGCAGTAACAAGCTAAGTTAGCTTAGCGTTAACCAAGTGATGTGGTGATGCGACTTTAAGGCTCTGGCTTGGCTCTAAGTCTGCTTTGAAACAGACATTGTTCTGTTTCACCTCATTTTTCTAAAACACGGCCAACTGTTTTACTGTGGAAATACTGACAAGCCTCCGTCTGTAGCAACTTGAATTCACCAAGTACGCAAGTATGCTACTGTAAGCTTTCCGAGGCCACTTCTTCAGGTCATCCTCCCATCCCTCGGTAGCAGAAGGTAGAGGTGATCACATTATCCCATTTAAGGTGCGATGCCTGTAGCATCCTGCCAACTCTCTCTTAAGTCGGTTCAGTGAAAAGAAAAACGAAAGTCATGCCCATAATTCCCACAAGGTATCATGGGGCTAGAAATAAGATGGATAAAATGTCAGAAAATGACAAAACTGCCTCTTTAAATTGCTTCTTTAACCCCTTTTTTCAGACATGGACTCTGTAACATTGCTGGCTCCATCACCGATGGATCTATCATTTCTATCTGTAATCTATCATTTACCTCTTGTGTGATTTTCAGTGGCTGGCAAAGCACTCATGGATGTGTAGTCCACAGACAAAACAAAAGCCTTCAGTGCTAAAAATCTCATCACTCAAGCGCATCACATAGCTGAAGAGAATAACAACAAAAAGAAGCAGTGCCGAAGCCCACCAGATACCAATCAAAACTGTGACATTGAACCTAAAAACGACCTCACATTTCACACGCATACTGTACATGAAATACAGGTAACTCCAAACCACAAACAACGTAATCAGACATGTAAAAAAACACACTGAGCAGGGCAGAGTTGCAGAGTTCAGCATGGAAGCACTTTGAGCTCTTGGCCTGAGTGGTGAACCGTGTAGTTTCGTGGTGCCACACGTCTTTCCTGTGTTGGTTTATGGATGTGTGGCGACATAAGTGATTCCAGGCCTGTGTGGTAGCGCCGTGACGCAGATCCAGCCAAAGAAAACTCTTCAAACAAACGTCTGTGTGTTCTTAAACCTCTATCTGTAAGAGAAGCACTGTAGTTGGTGTTTCAGATTGTGAAACATTTTGTTTGCGTATTGGTGTTTAAATAGGGACAAGTTGAGAGTGTGCATGTTTTTAAAGGTCAAAATATTTGTTCAAATGTGTTTTCTTAATTTCTTCACATTTTAAGAGCTGTAAACACTGCATTATGGTCAGATTTACTGAGAGATACAACTGTGTAGAGGAGGAATAATTAAAAAAAGTATCCCAGCCTTTAGCTTCTTAATTGCCTTTGTGTGTGGATTACTATGTTCGTGCATTTATAAGAGCAACCCACGCTCTCCTTTTTTTCCCTTGAATTGCAGTCATTATGTCCATTAATTACCTGTGAAATAGCTGTCAGGCAGAGGCAGGTCTGCTGCATTCAGGCTGCCAGCAGGCGATTTGGGTTGGCATCGAGCCACCAGGCCAAATATCCAGGGCAACGCACGCATCCACATTTAGATTTTATATTTCAGCCCATTAACACATAACCCACATTTATTAATTGTGACTGCAAGAGGGGAAAACCACTATTTTGACCAGGAAAGCTCAGAATGTGCATCATGTAATAGAAATTGAAGAGAAAGAAGAAATGAGCTGCTGATTATTCCTCAAAGTACTTCAAAGATTATTCTGGTTTATTACAATTTGGGTCTTATTTTTCGAAGTTTCGGGAATCATTTCTATCAGTTTATGAAAACATTGTGCTCAAGATCTGGGAACACAGTGACATCACTAAAAACAAGTTTGACAGGACACAAAACAGGAGCAGTCAGGCGATCGGTTTGTCCAGATTATCTAAACCACTTTATTTGGAGGCAGTGTTGGAACTGCCTGCTCTCTGGAGTGGAAGAAGTATTCAGAACTTTTACTTAAGAAAAAGTAGTTATACCACAGTTTAAATATACTCGGTTACAAGTAAAAGTCCTTTATTTAACATCTTACTTAAGTAAAAGTACAAAAGTATGGCATCAAAATATACTTCAAGTACTAGAAGTAAACATGCTCATTATGTAAAATGGCTCATTTAAGAAAAATATATATGTTATATCACTGGATTATAGTTAGTGATCCATTGATGTGTAAGCATCACTAATGTTGCAGCTGGTAAAAATTGGGTTAATTTCAGCCACTCTATATACTGCCATGTAGCTTAATCTATAATAAAATATCATAATTTATGAGCTGATATATATTTTATGTTCATAATCTGAATCTGCAAAGTAACTAGTAAACAAATCTATCAAATAAATGTTGCGGAGTAGAAGTATAAAAAATTAAATTGTACTGAAGTACAGTACTTGAGTAAATATACTAAGTTACATTCCACCACTGGGAAGCTGTTAAGTTAGAGCAACACTACATCTTTGATGAAAGTAGCAGGCTACTCTACAAGCTACTCAGAAAAAGCGGTTTAACACATTGGAAGCTATTGAAGCATCAAGAAACATCGACTGTGAAGAAATATAATAAAGAAATGCACTCAGATGCATTCATCAACACATTGACCACAGAGCAACGTAGTTGTCAGAGACTCCTGTCTGCAGTGTAGCTCCGTACTCTTCACTGACAAATGAATGACATGGAATTACTTTACACAATAGCGCATCTCTAGCTTCCATAATGTGACGTATTTCCACAATGAAACTGAATATGTGGCGAATACAGTGCAATAAGGAGCGGTACAGAGATATGGCACTGTGGTGAGTTATCATGTCAGTTATGATGAGCAACCTCCACCCGCGCTCTTCTGGAAATGTAAACAGGTTTGACACCAGAACACATACACACCTCCTCTCCTGCCACAGCGTCTTTTTTTATACTACCACTCTGAGTTACCAAAGTCAGAAATAATCAAATCCTAAATGTAGGGGCTTCAATTGGATGGTTGGAAATCTATTTCAAAATGCATTGTATACTTTGAAAAACATTAACTATACATGATTTGTAGTTATTGAGCTAAAATATGTTGTATGACCCAGTATGGTACAAACACACACACTTAGGAACTTGAATCTAAAACTGAACAACAGAGACACATTTGTAACTCAACCCCATGGTTTGGTTGAAACCACTTGAATTGACTCAGTCATGAACAAACAAACACCGACACACACAAACACACGCTTGAAGATGGCCACAAGCGTTTACTCATTTATACACAGTAGCCAACAGCAAATATGTCTGTGATACTCTGACCACACATGAAGCAACACTTGCAGCTGGAGCTGCTTGTGTTTGTATCACAAAGTCACACACAGATGAAGAGTTTCATTCCAAGATGATTCACTAACAACAAAATCTCTGGATCCTCTTTATTTTCAATTAGTCTCACAGTTACGCAGATTTAGGAGTGAAAACAAACAAAAACTCAGCGTTAAATGTCGAAGAAGACCAGTCAGCTGAATGAGCTTCACTGTGGCAGCGGAGAAGCGAATGAAAAAGATGAAGAAGGACAGGAGTGAGGAAGAGTGTCTGAAGGGGTGTGACTGTTTACGACCAAATTCTCTGTTTACCTTTTTTTGACTTTTGGCACTACTGGTCCCATCACGCTTTAGGTCATTCATACAAGAAGTGTAATCTTGCCATGGAGTCACATGAGCCCCACATTTTTAACCTAAATTTGTTCACATTTTGGCGAATGTGAGGCTCACGAGGCCTTTCTCAGTCCGCGTTCTTGTCTCTATTTGTGTACTGAGCAATTCAAAGTCCACGTTTAGCCAAGCTCAATCCAAAGGGTGCTTGATCCGTCCATTTTATGTAGGATGCTTTGGGAGCTGACTCGAGTAAATGTACTTAGTTGCTATCCACCATTGAAATAAACAATATATAACACACTATACAGTATCCAAGGCATGTAGTGATTATTCCACAAGCCTGTAAATAAAGAGAGTCCGGGGTTCAGTTAAAAGGAGAGTAAATTAACTTCAGTTTACAAAATGGCATCCCTTTGTCTCTCCTTTGTGGATATGGCATTGTAATTCACATGATATGATTCACCTTCCTGAATTTACATTATAATACTTGAGTATACTTTTGTCTCAGTGACTGTCTTTAGAGTGGACAGGCCCCTCCCAGCATGCAGTGCAACGAGGCCCCCAGCAGCATGCATCCTCTCAGTGAAAGAGCAGCCAGGTGGAGAGGCCCATTCACTGCAAACTGACCTTGACAGAGTTTGATTGAATCCCACTTCCTCTTGCTGCTTCCCTCCCCGCCGCCCAGACGGCAGGAGTTTCTCCCCCCTCCTCTCTTCCTCCTCCTCCTCCTCCATCTTTCATTCACCTCCTGACTGACACGTCCAATCAATGTGGTTTTTGTTCCCGGCTTGAGAAGTTTCTGTCTCTCTGTTTCACTTGCTCCTCTGTCCATCTTGTTTATCTCCTTTCTCGGCTTTTTTCTCCCTCCCTCTTCCTCTCACTACTTTCTCTCTTTCTTTCCCACCACAGGATGAAGATATTTGTCACGCTCGGCCGATTCCCGTCTGCAGCTTCTTGCTCTCTCTCCATGTATCCCTCTGTTTCCTGTCAGTCCCTCTGTCTTCCTCTCCCTTTTTCTGAAGGATGAAGACGTCTGTTGCACACGACTGCTTCCTGTCTCTCACTTATTAGTCTTTAAGCTGACATCACATGTACTGTTAATGTTCAATACAAAAGCAAAGCAACTTTCCAATTTGCAAGAGTATTGAAAAAGATAATAACCTAAGCGTTTTGTTAATTCAGATGGTTTTTTTCTGGTCAATAGGCAATTATTTTAAAAAGTAATAATTAAAAACATTTTAAAGGTATTCAGTGTTACCCTCTTAACCTTAAGGAATGTGACAGATTTTGTGGATTCTGTGCTCATTAGTCAACTCTCCTATCATCTAAATCATCTTAATTTACACTCTATGTTGCCAAATCTGGCACGTTTATGAGAGAGATGGCTAAATTTATTTGATAAAAAATTATATCAAGAGATTTTTCCAAGTTAAAATTCATTAGCAACTGCTAACAAACTGTAAAGAAAACCAAATTGTAAGATGGATAAAAGTTGAAGTTCAAAGTTTGCTGTTGTGCTGAAGTAAACATAAAAAATGGCAGGAAGGTGATGTGGGAGTGAAGTTCTTTGGTAAACTTTAATAAAAGGGTTTATCATGTTGTGAGCATGAGCCTGGTTGGAGATGTGTGCATCAGTCAAACATAGTTTTTGTGTTTAGGGATGGTGGAAGCATAAACGGCCAATATTTTAAGTCACTACCAATATTTTACCAAAGTTATTACAGCTCATCATGTGGGGAACATGAATGTCTGCAGCATATTTCATGGCAATCCATCCAATAGTTAACGAGACATTTCATTCTGAATCAAAAATGTCACCCTGCTTGAGGCTCTAGATGAAAGCTAAGAAGATTATCAACGTCACTGGGATAAATCGTCAAAACAAGTGGCACCCGCACACTGGATTCACAGCTCCCTTTAATTTCATTAACAACATTTTCTCATCTTCCTAAGGCAAATACCCACAGGAAGGAAATGAGGGATATATATATGACCAGTGACGTCATAATCATCTAATCACAGTTATACGTGCAAGGATATCCTTATTTAAGGAAAAAGAAAAAGCATTCGTATGAATATACAAGTACCATTCAAAGGAGTCTTGCTCAATCTTTCAGTCAGTATGTCACAATGGATACAATACAAATATCAAATACACATTTAATTTCATTTAAGGTCAGTGCCTTAGGTTAAGAAGACACTCAGGGGCAACAAGTGTAATTGAAAAGCACATATAACATGTCAAATATTATTTATATAGAACTGTTTATATAAATAGACATACATTCATAGATATACATTGTCTGGGATCCATGAATGTCTATATAAAATGTTGTGCTGAACCCTCTAGTACATGCTGAGATGACCTGCTGGTGGCACTAGATGAAAACATTAAGGGCTCTACAAGTTATTTAGGATTCAACCCTTGGGGACGTTAAATATCTGTGCCACATTTAATGGCAAACCTTCCAGTAGTTGTCAAGATATTCAGTCAGAACCAAAAGTGTCACCCTACCGGTTGTGACAAGGTGTTTCATCCTCTGGGGACCTTAATAAATGTCTATGTAGTATTTCATAGAAATCCATTGACAATTTGTTAAGATATTTCAGTCTGGACCAAACTGGTGGAGCAATCGATATTGCCATCCCTAAAGCCACGTTTTGTCATACGTGTTTTCTGGGTTTAGATGGGTCAGTTTTGCGCCAATCAAATGATCTACCAGGGACAACTGGATGAGGTTGGTGCTTGTGTTCGTGATTTAATGAGTAAGTGGACCAAGAGGTCAGTCTCCCAAAAAGTTGTATTTCAGATGGACAGTGGAAAAGTTTGGGTTCTTTGTCTCCGTTCAAGCCGCTCGGTTGGCCTTGTGTTATCATTCAAAGGGAGCCTGAATTCCTGACTTTCATTATGTTTATCTGTGTTTCTCAGTCTCTGAGGTCCTGAAATAGAGAATGATAAACTGCAATGATTAACAACACTGTACCTCATGGCTAGTGGTGGTTAGAAGGGATGCCATTTCTCAAGTTCTCTGCCAAAATAAATCTGCCACGTAACGAAAGGACAGCATGGATGGATGGCCATTTTCAAAGTTCCAAAACAAACATATAGCTTTTCTTGTATATTTCATGCTACACTCCAGCTCCTTTTGGCTGGTGTTAGGTGACGAGAAGATAACTCTTAATGTCAGGATACACATTACATCTTATCACTTCACAGATGAGCACATCACAGTGACAAGAGTTGAACCCTGGGTTCATCAAGTACTGTGTATCAGGCAGACATTGGTGCTTAAGATTTATTTTCACCATGACACGAGGGCTGGTGGCTGTGTTTAAATGCAGGAAATAACTCTAAAGACTGAAACACTTAATACACGTGTTTTGTCCTCTGCTGCATGACCGATTCCATTTTTCACTTTTGAAACTATTTTTATTCTAAAATGTATTTTTGTTGAAAAGATGATCTAGATGGCAAATTGGATAGACCAGTTTAAATACACTGTTATTCTGTGTGCATTTACTGGCCACAAAGCTCTTCTGTTCATGTTCAAAAGGGAACATGTAATCCGAAATGTGAAATTATAGACCTGGATCACACTTTTCTGTCTGTGTAAGACAGGAAACATGCCGCTCAATAGTGGCAGCTATTATGTTTGTATATCCGTTCGTAGTGATCATTAAGGTCGATGATACAGTTGCAGCTCAGTAGCAGGAGAAAGGCAAACATGGCCTAAAATAGTTGAGAAACCTCAGAGCAAATACATTTAAATCACTGTATACTGTCCACCATGTGTATCAATTTACTCCAGAGAGAGTTTTTTAGGCCTACAAACAACATCAGTTAAAGTTGGCACAGAATGTGTAATATTTTGAGTTTTTATATATATATATACAACACTAGTTGTGGGTGAACGAAAGAAACTGGGAAACCCTCCGCCCCCCTTGTTAAAAATTAACAAATTGCCTACTCTACACACATATATATATGTATATATATATATATACATATATATACATATAACTGGATCTGAGTGTTTCAGCATCCCTTACAAACTTAGCTTGTCAGTCAAAATACATTTTATTAAAACACTAAATGCTACTCACTCATATTTTGGTTATGATGAAATGATGCAGTGTGCTGTGCGTGCAGTGTGATTGTGTGCTTTTATGTATGCATTGTATTGTATTGTGTACTGGCCGTGTCATGATGTCTAAGACAAATTTCCCAGGAATGGGACAATAAAGTATATTCTATTCTATTCTGTTAAGGGTTTCAAATATTCACACCCAAGTGAAAATGTGTTTGTGGTGGCATCATCCCATCATATGGAAATATATTACATGTTGGGATCTCTACTGGAATGTGATGCAAAGTTGTGTGTTTGAACCAAGTTTGGCAGCAAAGCATGAGTTTCTAATGACTGACCCAGAAAACAAGAGCAGTAACTTATTCATGGTTGCACTATTTCACAATCAACAGTTGTAGCTGAAGGCACGAAGCCGACACCCCCCCCCCAATCTTTTGTTTACTTACTCTCTCTGTCACTGTCGATCTCTCTCACACATCTCTCTCTCTTTACTCCATACACAGCTGACAGAGCATGAAGCCTCACAGGTGTACACAGTCTCTAACAGCCTGGAACAAGGCTTCTACCTTGGCATCAAATCAGTAAACTGCACAGTAAAATCCAATTTAATGATTAGTCTGGTGATATTCTATATCTTTATTATTATCAACAAATTCCATGAAAAAAACTATAAATAACTGACTTTACTAACAAGTATTGTATGTCTATCCATAGCTTATTCCTCTGTGCCAGAAGCCTCAACAGCAAGTGTGTATTAATCCTCCACTGGAAACAATCCCCGAGTGCAACATTTAAACTCCTGTTAGAGTAACGTTTGCTAAGAGCTAAGATCCTTGTCCTTTATCCTTATTCCTTTAATATGCCCTATTTCAGCTGGCAGAGTCTGCCAATCAGGACCTGCTGTAGTGTCTCAGCGCATAACCAAATAGTTGAAGATGAAAAATTCAGCTTGACAAAATTTCCACATTTCCGACATGGGCACACTTTACACTTCACACGTCCCCTCAGATTTTTTTTCACTTATTTTAATTTGTTGACAAATCATACTGTTTGCCTTCCTTTAGGATGTTAGTGATGTCCACTGTTGACATATCTGTGTGTGTTTGTGTTGTGTTTCGGGAGCTCTCTGCCTCCTCTTTCAGTCCTGTTATTTTAAGAGTGTAGTTCGTCTCCAGCCGCTGGAACAGGCCCGCTTATCAAAAGGGACATGTGTTCCTGCGATGTGGCCCTTCAGGCCACTATCACGGGAGGAGAGTTGACCCCCAGACACCAGCCAAGACGCCCTGTAGGTGGGCAGCTTTATCAGGGCGTGTGGAGGCGTGGATAGAGGGGAGGGAATCGGATATATTGTGGTTGGTGTGTTGAGGTCCACCACCTCTGTGACCGCAGCGTCTCACTTGCAGCTCTTTTCTTCGCTCCTTTATCTGCACTGGATCTATTTTTAAAGAAAACCAGTACAAGAAAACCAGACTAAAACAGTGATTTCTTTCAGTGATTCAGTGATTTCCATCAGCATCCTTGCACACCAGTTTACAATTAACAAGCTTGATAAGAAGAGGTTTGTTCTCAGAAAAGAAACCCTTGTCACGGGGAATTGCTGGAACAGAGAGTGCAGCTTTGGATTCTCAATGTGAAAAACATCTTAACTTTAAATTAAGTCCATTGACTCAAAATACATCGTAGCGCGTTACAGCATTGCATTCTGGTCTATTATGTGCTAGATTTCTCCCAGTACAATAAATGAGACACCAAAACTTTTAGTTCACTGCTGATGTTTTGATCACTAAAACATTTTTTTGCTCTTGAATTCTGGTGGAGCTGTTGGAAATATCTGATCTTAAAACCCTATTGGCCAGTTATCCAGAGGAACAACAAAAACACATGACAAGAGGGTAATCCTAATATTTAGTATAATCGATGATATGAGAGCTGTTCCTGACTCCAGATGTTTGAACTCTGTTTAGTTAAATGAGTTTTGTTCCACTGTTGTTTTCTATTGATAAATCTCTGCCAGCAGTGTTAGAGATAAACCAGGAGGAGGTCTGCTACTCACAGAGATAAGCTGTGGTATGCCCAACACACACGCACACACACACACACACATACACACACGCTGATAACACTTGGCTCTTTGATGTGGCTCCTGGAGGGAAGAAAGAGTGGTTGAGAAAGAAAAGAGTGATTGAGAGGGAGGGAAATTGAGAGAGATTACAGGAATAGCTTCAGGGATGTTGTTTTGTGCTGCGTTACAGATCCCTCAGCCTCTCTCTCACTCACACACACACACACACACACACACACACACCTTACAATTTAATCCTTATCAGTCTTCCTTCATCTTTTTTCCTTTCAGGTGTAAATGGTGTCTGCACAAGTAGCTGCTTCAAACAAAATTTTAATTTTGACGACATTTTGTGGCCACAGGCCTCTCCATCAGGCCAGAAAAGAGTCTAGGGTCTAATGATGTGTCAATAAAGACAATTACAAATCCTAAATGATCTTGTCCTTTCATGTGTAAGTTATATTTAGTCTTATTCAACAATTTTTATTCCACTTTGATGTGGTATTTCTTGGTTTTCTGTTTGTAAAGCACAAAACATATACAGTATATCGTATTAAATTATCAAAACATAAACATATTAAATACAGTCATTAAGCTATATTTTCTAAATAAAAGAGGTAAAAAAAAGTAAAACATAGTGCAACTCCACCACCACCTCAAAAGTAAGTAGGCAAACATGACATTGTGAAAAGTTTATGCAAATTTGAACATTTCCGTTAGTTCAGCCGACCCTTTTCCCCTCTTAAATACACCCTCGTTTTTTACATAATTCTTTATTTTGTGGTGTCATATAGTTTCCATAGTGACACTTCACATCCACAGACCAGGGTATGTGAAGGTTCAGGGTCACTAGGTCAAATATAAAGCAGCATCAGCAGTTGTGAGGACTGGCCAAAATGTCCTCACTTTCCAAAAATGTCCTCAGTCTGTAGGTAAAAAAACGTGTTTCAGTCCTCACTTTGTAGCAAGTACACTGCCACACACACACACACATACACACAAGACAAACTGAGGCATCTTATTAGCGTCAGGATGCACAGAGAAGCCTCCACACTCACCCCAGGTTCATCCTCAGAGGTCACAGAATAACATCCTACAGGAAGCAAACACCCTCACACACACACACACACACAGACACCTTTTCCCCCTTTCTTCCTCCTCTTCTTTCTCATGTCATACTCAAATTTCACAGCATAACATCTCGTAGGAAGTAATGTGTGTGTGTGTGTGTGTGTGTGTGTGTGTGTGTGTGTACAGGACACTATGCTGGTTTGAAAGGAATCAAAAAGCCATGATCTGCTGATTATTAAAGCCACAGTGGGGAAACAAACACCTGATACACTGGTTTGGAGTTTTTACACTTCTTCATCTAATCCTGTTGGGGAAACAACGTATTTATCTTCTTGTGCACAGCGCATGCTATTTACCTTTTCAGAAAACAATATAATGATTAGAAAGTGGTGAAAAAACGGCATCATACAAGGACAAATTAACAAGTTTTAAGAATTGTTATCTCAGTTTACCTGGTGGTGGTTTGCGTGACTCTTTTACTTCTTCTCCTCCATTCATCCCTCCATCTTCTCCTCCTGGTCTGTCGTCATCCTGGGTGAGAGGTGACCTACCCACCTCAGCAACCCCTAAACACACACACACACACATACTGTCACTTTTATCTGTCCTTTACATTTGTTGTCGTGGTCCAGACTGAAATACCGCAACAACTACTGAATGCATTGCTATGCAATAGTTTAAGACCATCTAAAACAGACAATGCAATAATCCCTCCCACTTGACACAGTGACTGTCAGGTGTGTGGAGGTGGTGAAAGTATGCAGGATTTGAATTTCTTACACAAGTTCTCTTTTCTCATTCTTGAACACCACAAATGCATTTGAGGGGAGACTGTCTGCAAAAGACACAAGCCTGCCTTCCATTGTGGCCACTCAGAAAGGGTATAAACATCTTTGCCTTTGGACATGGTCAGACAACACTACCAACTAGTTTGTTCAAAGTGAAAAGCCATGAAGGAGGAGGAAGACAGAAACTGAAGAAAGAGAAGTGTGAAGCAGTGCTACTGTATGTGGGATGGAGAGAGGAAGAGGAAGGGAGGATGAAGCCCGGGAAACCTGCATTTGGCCAATTGAAGAGGATGATGGAGGAGGAGGAGGAGGAGGAGGAGGAGGAGGAGGAGTGCAGCAGCAGCAGCAGCACATGGTCCCAATTTCACAGTTGTGGACGGAGGAGTGCCGGCGGATGCGGGGAAGGAACAGGCCTGCAATCTGGAGACATTAATACCTCAGTAGTACACTCACGTGCACAACCAGGAAACTACTGCTCTGGACCTGCTATGTCTATATAGTTTAGTTTAGTTTAGTTTAGTTAAGCCTTTATTTGTCCCGCAGTGGGGAAATTGCATTTAGCAACAGCATATGTGTGTGTATATCTGTGTTTGTGTGTCATTGTGTACGTGTGTGTGTTCTGAGTATGAGCACTCTCTCCTCCCAGCAAACACACTCACTCTGTCGTTTTTTGGGCTCAAACCCCCTCTCGAACCAGATTTCTCACTGCCAGCCTCTGTTTTTCTGTAGCTCATTCACTCACACACACACACACACTCTGAGACAGAGCAGACCATAACAGAGTAGTAAAAGACATGCAGCAGGGCAGAGCAGGACACCGAGTGCCTGACTTCCTGCCTCTTGTTCTTCCTGAGCTCTTAATGAGACCTGTTACAGTAAAACACCACCTCCTCCTCCTCTTTCAGTCCATGTCTCCTTTCCCTCAACCATCAATCCACAAGCCCTCCTCTCCCTCTTTGTTTTCTTCTCCTTCCCTCCTCTTCTACTCTCTTACTTTTACAATTCCAGTGCACCCATATTAAGGTAATAGACTGTATAAAGAGGCTATAATCAATATTTTTATATTAACAGGTGGCAGGTGGCTCATAGTGACAAAAGGTGTAATATGTCAGTCCTATGTTAGCAGCCTGCCCTCAAGTGGCCAAGAAATCAGTTAATGCTGATAGGAATAGTTTAACATTTTGGGAAATACACTAATTTCTTTCCAAAAGTGAGATAAGACAATTGACACAAACCTCATGTCTGCGCATTAAATAAAGAGCTGGAGTCAGGACAGGCCTCACTTAGCATAAGGAAGCAGCAATGCCTACCAACAATTAACATGTTGTAACTCGTTTGTTTACTCAATATGCAAACAGAAATGTAGAAATGCAAAACTGTGGTTTTCAGAGAAGTTACATGCTGGAACAATTTCTTCTCCACAGTGATGGAGTCTTGATGTCACAATGAGGTAGGTTTGGTGGAGACCAAAACCAAAACCTTTGCTATAGTCATTTAAAAAGTCTCTGTGGCCTCTGCTGGAAACATAGGTACACGGCAGCTTACATAAACAGACCGCCCTTTATGGCCTAGTAAGCAGTTGAAATGAAAATATCACAGAGTAGTTGAACAATCAAACTCTTTCCCCAAATATGTTGTCAGACACACATTTCGTACAAAACATCAAACTGTATTGGGGAGCCATGGGGAAACAAGTTTTCTCTAAACGCTTGTGGAGATTGAAAGTGTCAGACATCAAATAGGCCTCTGTTCATTGTTTGACTTTTAGAAAACTACTTACACATAAACACAGAGACACACACAGAGACTCATAGTCTCAATCAACACTCTCACTGCTGTGTGTTTAACTGCAGCTCCTGGACTCTACCGGAGGTCTTTCATCAATGTCAGGGCTGGTTTGAAAACGTCCTCTGTCGGGCCACACTCGCTGGAGACGCAGGCTGCTTAAAAAGAGCCACAGACCTGAAGACATGCTGAAAGCAGCCCTTGGTATGTCAATGGACCGCTCAGTGGGAGAGAGAGAGGGGCAAAGATGGAGGGAAAGTGTACACTAAACAAGAGAATCAGTGGATCCCTTTGAGAACACCAGGATGAAGCATTGACCCAACGTCTATTTTATTTTCTACTGCATAAGTGCGCTCTTCTCAGATTTTTCCATTTGTTTGGTAAAACACATTTTCATTTGTGATATTCTGTTAAAAAATTGCTGTACTTGACCAAGTCTATTGCACAGTTGAAGTATATTAGGGTCAAAACAATCTCCAGGGGACACTGTGGCTTGCAAAACCAGAGTAGCATCGCTAACAGTTTTCTTTTAACCAAAAGTGGATATTGCAATGGAATGCAATGTTTTCTAGTTATAAACTGTTGCCACTACAGGGCTATATTTCTGGATCTGTTATTATTGGTTTTCATAAAGATTTTTGACAGTGTGGTAAAAACATCATATTCTCTTGGATAAACACATTCCCCATTCCAATTTTTCTTTGCAATTTTCTTTCTGTTCTGTCTGACAGGTTTCGAATGTTTAACATTGCTTAAACAACCTATATGTGTATGTATGTGATACTGGTGTGCTACAAGGCAGTATACTGGGTCCTGTACTATTTTATCTGTGTACCATGAATTCTCAAATAAATGCGAGTTATTCAAATAATGGTTCCTCTCAAAAAATAGCTACCAGGGTTCAATTGACAGCTTTCACACCAGCCCAAACAAACAGCACTAAATGGGCAAACACACCAGAGTTTTTTAAAACCGAACTATAAAGGTTAGGCGTGAAAGCACCCTAAATCTCAGTTTTTTGTTATAGAAAGAAAGAAAGACAGTAAAGAAATGTTTGATACAAATGAGACAGAAGGCTGTCTGTTCTTTGAGTTGTAGACCTTTAAAATGAGGACATGTTTTGAGAAGTCTTTTTAGCCAATTCTTACTTCTTCAAACTGACAGTTAGGTTAAGAATTAGGATTAGAGTTAGTTTATGTATTACAAACCAATGCTTTAATGCCCCCAACCCCTCATCCATCCCACAGCCTCTCCCCCACCCCTTGACCGCACGCGCTCAGATCTCGGTGTGGTGCCACTGCGTCAGCCAAGGCTCGTATGGCGTCCTGCATACCGTTGGTTCAGACCACAAAACCCACACTCTTCAATGGCTGCCCTTTAATCGGACGACCAACACACACCCAGAGTGCTCTGGGCCCATGCCTTTAATGATCAAAATAGCCTCCGAACACTGAGGAGAGAAGAGGCTGGCGGTGGAAGAGGAGCTCTGAAGTTGTGTTTTCACTGTCCTGTTTGGTCAAACAGTCTAACCAGGAAAAACATTTGCCTTTCTTCATTTTTATGGGTTTGATCTTGGTATTAATGAACAAGCCAAATAGCCACCTAAACTGTAAATGTCACAGTTGTTTGGTATGATTGAAGTCGTGTTTCAGTAGCTCACCTGGTCGAGTGTGCACCACATATCAAGGCTGAGTCGTTACCGCAGAGGCCTGGGTTCAAGTCCAGCCAAGGCCCTTTGCTGCATCCCCTCTCGCACCCCTGCCTTTCCTGTTTCTCTCTACTTTCACTATCAGATAAAGCGGAATTGCCAAACAAAAATATTTGGGGTTTTTTTAAAGTTGTGTTTTCTTCATAAAATTGACAAATTAAGATTACTGTGACACAATTTAACTTGTTACAATATACAATCAAGAAACATGACATTATTAAATCAAACTGATCTGTGCTGGAAACATGTTACAAGAGGACTCAATACCAGACTAAAACGTACCCTGTGGAGTTTTTGACCACTCATAGTGTTATGGAGCAACGTTTTTACATGTGGATGATGCGATACACATTCCTGCCAATGGTTTCACACTATTTCATCTACAGGTGAAGAAAACAGCTGTGCCGCCAGCAAAGGTAGTGAGGAAGAAGGCTCCAGGCTTGTAAACATGGATGTTAACAATGCAGGCTTCAAACCTTTTAGAAAAATCTCCTTTAGAAATGTTTTATGAGGAAGAAAATTAATTCAGCGTGCGTGTTAGACCTCAAGGATACAAACATTTTGGTGAGAAAGACTAAATGCAAACAGAAACTTTGTTACTATCAGTAAAATGTGATTTGATAAGATGGAAATGTTGCAGTGCTGGACAGTTCTTTGCTTTTAAATAAATGATTTCATGTTCAACACACATGTTGTCAAAGAATATACTTAAATAGAGTTATGCAATTTATACATGAATACATAAAAACAGAAGTGATAAACAGTTGGACCCTCGCAGACATACCCTCATGGCTACGCAGATGCGGAAAGTAGATATTGGGCTTAAGCGTGCATTAGACTGTGTACAAATCCCATTTAAAATCATCAGTAAGGATCGTGTCACATCCAGGACAGATGTTGCTCAGACAGCATCTTTTGCCTGGATCCCTCAGCTGAAGGAGGGTCTCTGTATTTACTGACCGTCCCTGTTTCCTCTTAAAGCAAACTCCGAGGTGTCGGGGGTCGTTAAGGACAGGCTGGAGTACAGTAGGATCTCTGTGGCGCTGACACATCCACAAACATTAGAGGAAGATTTGTTGGTCAAACCTGAAAGCTGTCTGTGTGGCTTTCACAGTGGGGTAACTAGCCGTTTTTAAACCTCTCACATTGGATGAATGACATGACTGTAGATAGTAAACCAGTATCTATCTATCTATCTATCTATCTATCTATCTATCTAAAAAGCAGAGAAGGGAGGGACGTGTTAAGGAGGGATTTAAAATAATGGGGGTGCAGTGGAGGGAGCGATGAGGGGAAAGATTTCTGGGTCTAATTTATGGCCCAAATAAATCCCCACTCTTTACCCTCTAACCCCTGAAACCAGCCAGGCAGTTCCCTAAAATCTTAATCACTCCCCTGCCGGCCCCTTCTATATCCTCATGGGGCGAGAGAGAAAGGAAACAGGACAAACAGTGGCCATATTATTTTGCTGTAAAACCAAATGGCGTCGTTGTAATCACCTGACTGCCCCGTCAGCCAGACTGTCGCTGAAGCAGTCAGCCAATGAGACAGTTAGTTATTCACTGAGTTGTATGGCTGGCAGCATGGCTGGATGACTTAGAGATCACAAACACACACACATACAGATTTATCCCAGGTCCATTCCTGTTAATCCTAATGGGATAAATATTTATACCACCAAGCCTTTTTATTGTAGATCAATTCCACTTCTATTGTAAAGTGGGCAGAAGCAGAAAAGAGTGACATTTGTTCTGTAATTCACAAATAGGGTGGATTTCTGGCCAATTGGGCCGTGTTATTCGATTTGGGTAGTTTTCCGAATCGGCCCCTCTTCTTCTCCGCTTTGTATAGACCTACTACCTAGATTGACAGGGCACTGAGTTCACTAGGCTCTACACACAGTGACTAATTTTCTTCCTTTTTAAATGATTGTTTGTCAGCTCTGTGATAAAAGACTTGTAAAAACGTACATCTGTTCATATGAGTGAATACTTTTAAAGGTTTAATGTAACATTATCCAGAAGACTAGATGAAGATCATTTTTCATTTGGTTTGCCTAATTTTAGGAAAGAAGACCAGAGGCTCATATTAAAACAAGTATTTTCGGCCATAGAACGTAACAGGAAGACCCTGATATATATCAAGGAAGGAAAAGGGAAAATTTTGAAGGAGACCTGGACTGAAACTGACTGATCATCAACAAAAAATTCAGACCTCCTTATTCATTTAAACGAGGCAGCTGCATTAGCGCTGTCATCAGAGAGGGCTACAGTCAAACAAAAACACAGGATGTTAAGATACAATTGGACTATCTTACAATATGACAATATTGGTATGAAAAATCTGCACATATAGGTGCATTAATATTACTATTATAAAAATGCTCCAAATTACACGTATAGAAATCTGAATGGAATGGAAAAATTATTTAATGAATTAAGCAGTGAATCACACTTCAAGTAGCAGATATAAAAACAACAGGAATGACAATTAACAGTTGCATTTTTCAGGCTCTACTAAATCCGATTCTTACAATTCTAACTTATTTTTAAGTGTTCTTAAAAAGATGGTTTTCAGTCATAGCTTTTAGTATCAGTGGTTTTATATTTACGGGAGCGCTTGAAACATGGAAGCTTAGTCACTCCATGTGTGTTTGTCTGGTGTTATTTCAAATATCCTCAAAATAAAATCAACTGTTATTTTATCAGGACAGTCTGTTGAGATTTGGGGATGTTTTTTTGTTTTTTTTTAGAGAGTTCTGGCTAAATTCTTACATGATGAACTTTGTAAACTTGTACAATCAGCATGAAAGAAGTACAGGGACATAAATCTCCATTTGTTCTCTCTGGACTTCAAACTGGGCTTACCTACAACCTACAGTATAGCAATATTCTTGTGTTTTTTTGAGTTGTCCTGCTCTGCTGCTGTTGACAGTGTGAAAGCCCCCTGACTGACTGGTTAACATCACTCCCTCATAAACTCTCTTGCTCTTGGCTTTTTATCTGACTGACTGCAGCACTAACTGACCTGCCGGCGTCCTGAATCCTGCCTGTCTGGCTGCCAAGCTGGCCAGCCAGTCTGGTTTGCTGTCAGCTTGGCTGTATAACTGGACTCGCTGACTGACTGACTTGTTTCCTGGCTGGCAGAGTGCTTGTGTCAGAGTAGATTTATGTTGCCTGGTCATGGTGATAACTCATTTCAGACACACTGAGCTCCCCACAGGGGAGCAATAAAACCACTCACTGTGTTAACCTGTTTTCCCCTGAATTCAGTGAAAACACTCGACTCGACGCTCGACTGCAGAGGCTTTGTTGCTGTTTACATTTTCATTTTTGGCCCCTGGCTAATGCTGTAATCCACAGGGACTGAACAAAACAGTACAATAGGCTTCAAATTCCTCATTGCTGACATTGTAGCAGTCAGAATTAAAGCAGTCATACAACACATGACACATTTTCTTGCTGATGATGCTGTTTTGAAAATATGATTCAACCAGCAAGTCGTTTTTTCCAGTGGAGGTGCAACATTTTTGTACCATATGCAAGTCTTGGAGAGGCAGTTGTGGTAGATGGTGGGCAAACGAAGTCTGGTTGAAACTAAGGATTTTTTCAGTTTTGATTAATAAGCTTATTATTCCCACCATTAATCTTTTAGTCTACGAAGCATCAGAAAATCAAGAAAAATATCAATTTTCAGTTTCCCAAGGTGACATCCTCAAATGTCCTGTTTTTCCAACAGTCCAAAGCCCAAAGATATTCAGTTTAAAATTATATAAACCAGAGGCACCTGCAAATCCTCACATTGGAGAAGTTATAACCTGATAACTAACTAATTATATTCAGCTGTAGAAAGCGCAGGACTTTGACACTTGAGAATGGGGTTTGCATCACACATGTGGTTCAGTTTAGGCAACAAAAGCACTTTGGTAAAGGTTCAGAAATTATGGTGGTTTTGGTTAAATGTGAAGTGTCTTTTGACTTTGTCAGTATTAAACCATGACCATGGACTTTGATGAACCAAGTGTGTGTAAGTGTCTGAACAAAACCACAAACAAATTGAATAATTCTTTAGTTGCTACAGACAGATAATATAGAAAAATAAACAAAATATATTGCCAATCAATGGTTTGCTGATACATTTTGCGACTTGCCAGACATGTTAATTAACAACATTTATAGATTTTAGAGACGTGATGCATTTCCTTCAAAACATGTTTGCTGTCACAAATTAGTCATATTTCAACATTATTATAAATAAAAAAAATGTCAAATGATCTAATTCCTCTAACTTTGTAGAGGGCAATACCTGATATCTGAAACTTGGCATTAATGTCAGGCTAAAAAGGTAGATAATCTCTTTTCTCCAGACAAAATTGAAAGTAAATTGAATTCTGGTGGTTTAATTCCATTGAATTTGAGTTTGTTGCACTAAATGCCTTAAATGCTATTTGGATATTATTTGTGAAGATGTGCAGTATGAGAAGCAGCAGGTTGTTGGATTCGTTACTTTGTCCTGGTTCAGCAGGTTCAAGTCCACGACATTCAAGGACACAAACACAAAGGACGCGGGCATTTTTAAAAGTGTGGTGTCTGAGAGACACTCAGCCGGAACCCAGAGGTCTCATAAATCACTTTTTTTTAAATGCAGCACTCACACCCACTTTCAACAACAATGACAACCACTTCCTTCAAGACAACCACATGTGCCAACAACAAGCTAGAAGGAGGATTCTTTAAAAAAATTAGCCGGATGGGATGTTTGTCTCATCTGCCATATCGTCCACAGTGGGTAGAGCAAGGCACCAACACTGGCAGGGTTAGAGGTTTGATACCTCTAACACTTGATAATTGTCAGCTGTGTTTCAAGGTGTGCAATTGATTGTGGGTAAAGAATGACAGATGTTCATGTTTACAGGAAGGTTTGATTCTCGGTGACAGTCTCTTCCTGTCGTCTTTAATTACCGTCATGTGCTAAAAGTGCGTAACAGAGGTTTGGTGTCACATATTTTACTTCACTGCATGTCATTTCTTAACGCATACCAAAGATACTGTAGTTAGACTGATTTCCTGTCTTGGGTACAGACACTGGTTTGAGACGTTTTCATTGTGAAAATCTTGCAATGACATGAAACTTGCTTGAGAAACAATCAACTAAACTCTTTTTGGTCACATTATCACGGTGTGAAAGCTATTCCCTTTTTTCCTAACCATGACATACAATATTCATTGATGACCTTTTCTCGACAATGAAAACAAGAATAAAATAAATAAAAGGTAACTTTTGAAAAATATCACGAAATGTTTTGCAGTTTTGCAACAAATAAATACTAAATGATAATGTGAAAGATGGACCAATGGGCAAATATACTAATTACTGTTTTAATTCATTCTTATTCATGTATCTGTGGAGTCATTCATTGTATGATGGAGATTGGTAAAAAAAAAAGTAAAGTATCCTCCACTGCCCAAAATGTCTCTTCAGAAGTTGATTTAGCTCCTTGACCTCTTGCACTAATAAGCAGCATTTAGTTACGTTATGTCTCGGCTAATAATGTTAGCTAATGGAACCAGTTCTTGGAAGAAAAAAAGGAACGGATTTATGGACAAAATGTATCTACAATCCCACTGAAAATTAGACAAGCAGAAACAAAGCAGCCTACATGAACCACAACATGCAGGTACGATAATCTTGATGTAACATTATCAGGTGGCCAACTTTGGTGTTTATGGTGAGTGCAGGATTATTGTAGGCTGACAACAATCTAAATCTTCCTCTAGATTAATGTTATCTGATCTTTCAGGTGCTCATCTCAAGCTAAGCAGGGAACGGTACTTTAGTGATGAACCAATGATTCACTGCTCTGCAGTGGAGAGCTCAGCTAGCTGCCGTAACGCTAGGTGAGCAAGAACGACAGAGAGTGTGCAGCTACATTCAAACAGCAGAGTTTGTAAAGACAACTGGATATCTACATGATGTTGTTGTTTTCATAACTTAATTGTGTGGTTTCTTGCTTTAAACATGCTGTTGGTCAGCAACCGACTCTCAAGGACTGGGTGTCCTTGAACACACCAACAAGGATGAGTTTCCAAATCAAGTTATAACATCCCCACCAGGCAACAATAGTGTAACACAAAAAGCGGACTAAACGCTCAATGTGATGAAATACTAAACTCAGGAATAGTTTTATGCACGTTGAGTTTCATATTGTAGTGAAATGAACAGAAACCAGCATGCACGCATTAATTGTACAGTAAATTGCTCAAGAAAGACCTGTAAAGATTTAGTATTTCTGCATAGAGGTTACATGAAGCATGAGGTTGGACACCAAGTTTAAAAACAGCCACTTCCTTTTAAAGTGTCATTTGAAAACAACAGGTTGTCTGGGCTTTTAAAGAGTCATTACTCAGCTGATGTGAACGATTACCGTCCGCTGCAGCCAAGCAGGCCTGTAATTGTTCGTGTATGGAGCCCTGAGGATGTGACTGATTGGATGTCATTAAGTCGTATGTGCGTCAACGAATATGTAGCGAGCTTATTACAGTCCAACTCCTTCTCTCTCAACCCTACACTTTCTCTTTAGATGGGCATCTAATGACCCAGAAGGTCGAGGTGGCAATTTAAGGCCTCAGAAGTTTTAAATGCTTCCTACTGTAAGACACAATTACACACACGCACACACACAAGTGACGTATGCGATGTTACACTGGTGGGTGATGCAGAGGATGATACTGGATAGCGACGTGCATTAAGACCCTGAGGTTGCTGTCGCAGTGAGAGACTTTTCCAACATACTGAAGTGTAGAAGCTGCTGTGCCAAAATACACAAATACAAACTTCTCTCGGTAAATTGGCCAGCTATGATTAAGGATTAACACATTATGATTTCAGGTCAAATTGGTGTTTTTCCGCTGTGGAGAAAGGCAGACTGTCTGTTCATGTCTGGACCACTCATACAAGAAAACTGGGGAATTCCACAAATTCTTTAAATGACTCGTACGTGCCACTTAAGAACAAATGTTTTTTGAGTGGTTCTTGCATGAGGCCCATTGTGATGGACAGGGAAAAGAAACAGGATGGGATGTTAACATTTATGCTGACCGGACATAAGAAGATAACTGAAGCATAAATTAGGGCCAGTTTGTTAAAAACAAAAATCGAGATTTCCAACTAACAGCATGTTGGAGATATAAAATAATTTAATCTTGATAACTTGTGGAAATTATACTGTAATTTTCTTAAATAACCTACGTTGAGCCAGCTTCAAGTGCCTCGGGGTGTCCAAACATTCATGTCAGATAACATCCCAGTGCAGCCATTAGCATCAGTGAGTATCAGCATAGTTACATGATCTTCAGGAAGATTGTGGCAGCAGGTTTTTATTTTGCCGTGCTGCATTCAGGTGCTACGGTGCGTGAAGAGTTCTCACAGTCTGATCTAAAAGCATTCACTTCCAACACTGACTCCTGTAGACCATAAAACTGACTGCAAGGCACCAAACACAGAAGATTTAGATAACTTCAGACAAACACATATAGCTAAAACACATAATCAAAGAAAATTACTTTTTGGTGAGATTATTAATGTAGCTGAGTGATGATATTTGCATTCCTGTTTTGGCTAATAAACTTTTGAATTCTGCTAGAACAACTAAAATGCATTTTATTTTCATCTTAAATCACATTACACAACTCATCCCACACTTTTGTCCCGTCATCTGTAAACTGGCAGGGTAGTGTTGTTTTCAGAGCATCAAGGTCAGGGCATCTTCCACTCCTCACTTATGGAATTTGTTGATACGGTTTGGGAAACCCAGTGAAACTAACTCCAGCCGGGAGGTGTCGAGCTTCGTGTGGAAACTGTGTGTTTTTCGAGAGGGAATTAAAAACATGTTCAAAGACAACTGACTTCTGCAAGATTTTATAACACTGCGATTTAATGAGACTGTTTTATGGGTGAACTTTACAGCCTGAACTGAGCACAACAAAGAGCTGAGGGTGTTGCTGTGTATGAACCAACCAAATACAACAAATCCTCTGTGTCTGTAAGTTGTAGCACTGTCTGTATGTTCCCTGTGGACAACAGGATCACCCAGCTTTTAAATTTGTAACAAGACGGAAGAGTCTGCAGCCACACAAGCAGCTCTGTGAGGCTGTATTTAGGCACAGCAATGCTTTGAGGTAAATGCTAACGTTAGTATGCTAACATGATGGTGTTTAGCAGGTATAATGTTTACCACCTTAGTTGTGTTAGCATGCTAACATTTGCTATTTTGCACTTAACACAAATTACAGCTGAGGCTGATGGGATGATAGTTTTGCAAGTAGCTGTAGTCACCAAAGCATAATACAAAGTGACATTTTAAACCTGATGGAGGCGCGAGAGGAAAAGTCAAAAGGTCGCCCACATCATTAGGATTCATCCTCTGGGCACCGTGGACCAATTTCATTGTAATCCATCCAATAGCCGTTGAGGTACTTTCAGTCTGGACCAAAGTGGTGGAACAACCGACCGACAAACACACTGACCAAAATTGCCATCCCTAGATCCGCTGGCATGGCTAAAAACTAAATAAGATACGGTCGTACAAACGTTCAAAATCCACATGACACATATTACATTTGTTCTAGACCAGTAAAGAGTAATTTGTGTCATTAACATTGCTGAGTACCAGTTTGGCTTCTCCTGAGAACGTCTGTCAACCAAAAGCAGTAAAACACGCTGAGTATACAAAATAGACTATAAACAGTTGAGGTTTGACAAATGTGCAGTGTTTACAATATCTATGTTTCATTTGTCTTTGTCAATGGACTAATGGTGATGCAAAGATATGATGGAGACATGTTCTTCTGCAACCGCAGCAACCGGCTGTGGCAAGCACTAGATATCTGTATAACACTGCTGTCTATTATTATTGACACTGAATATTCTTTCCACTCTGAATTTAATTTAATGCTCTCTAAGGGATATTTATTAATGGATCCTTTGTGTCATGTGCAATTCACATAATATACAAAAAGCACTAAAATAACCCCATGCTGGGAGATTTCGAAGTTGTATAAAATTTTGCACAAATATCGCTGTATTTCTGCCAATTTGTGATGCATATTGTGTTTATTATTTTCATTGTGTAATGTTTTTTGCTGTTTATATTTGTGAAACAAAGACACATTTCCTGCCCTGGGGGGACAACAAAGTTCTATTTTATTCTACTGATTCTCGTGAATACAATGCTTCTGCCTTTTAACTTAAAAATCTCAGACTTTGGAGCGTCCTTGAACACATGGGAGTTTTCGAAATGGTCTCTAGTGAAAAGTGCAGCACCGAGCATCAATAACAGAACTTTGACAGAAGTATAAAGTTGTCGAAATGTTCACTGTGATAGATGAGCAAGTTTCACGTAACATACAGAAATGAAGTGAAACCAAAGGAAATCTTGAAATGCTTAGAAGGCTTTGGAGAGCTGTCAGCAATAACGTTTAGATGATTTGTAGTTAATGGGCTACAACATGGGAAACCACTGGGATGGTAATTTATTAAATTGTTTATAAATTTGGATTCAGGAAAATCACAAAGTATGGATGATTCCATCTCTTCTGTAAAGAGTTCACTGTCACTATTGTAAAACGTTGCATATTATATTGATTGGTTGTATCTCTAAATAATTCCCATTCTACGTGTTGACCCTTGACCCCCATGAAGTTAGAAAGGAAAGAGACGTGGTTTGACTGGAGAAAAAGTTGATTAAAGGTTACTTTGAGTAAAGTTTTATCATTGCACTTTATCACTTTTCACCGGTGTTATTTATTGGCTCTGATGTTGTGGTAAGCCCATCCTTAAAACAAATGCGTCACAAGGTCATTGTGTCACTGTTCTGCAACAAGACACCTTCAGAATTCTGTTAAATTTGTAACTGGATTTTTCTAGGCATGTCTTCAATGCAACTATTTACATCAAAAGTGTTTTTAATTTTCTGAACACGAAAATGTGCAATACATCCATATGGGAAGCTAATAAGAGACTTTGAGAAGCAGATAAATGGAAGTTTTGAAAGAATTGGCCTGAGATACATGTATATCAATATCAAATTGTTAATCAAATATAATTTCTTTTGGACAGGGACTGAGACACACAGATGGAAAGGCACTGTCGTCTTCATTATTTTTCTGTGTGGTTTCTGTGTAGGACAAAAATATCCCTTTTTCCAGTGCGGGAACTTAATAAAATACAACAAAATGTGTGTCTGCTTTTGAGTCCACTGTTCTCCGCCCACTTCGGAGACAAGTTTAACGAAAAGGCTGAAGGGAACTGTGACTGGTTTGGGAAGTGGTACGTATGGTTAATCCCCCACCACTTCAGATAAGATGCAGCGCACAGACCCAGACAGGACGATACCAAAGTTACCTGTCAGACTAGTCTGAATGAGGTACTAGAAAGACACAAGAAGAGCTTTAACGTTCACTCAGAACTAAGACAATTGAATGTGGCTGCCATTAATATAATTACCAGACAGTCATAAAACCCAGTTTATTCTTTTCTGATGCCATGTCGTTGTGTTTTGATCTCTGTCTGGAGGAAACCAAGTCTCCACTGTGCTCCAGCAGCTGCTTCAAAGCCCATATGTCAGTCATACATCATGTAATTGGTTTAATAAGGTGCTTATTGGTGAAACCTATAACTTTCACATGCCACAATTTCACATGTAACAGCTGACAGACTGCTCTCACCAGTTTACTGCAACAGAGAATTCAGATCTTGAAATATTATAACTTCTTCCTATAAACTACAACTCAAAATTTTATGATTTTATTCTCAAAACATGACTTTATTCTCAACATATTACGACTTTACTCTCAAATATTACTTTATTTATCTGGAAAAAGTACGACTTTATTCTCAAAATAAAATGACTTTATTTTCAAAAGATTCTGACTATATTCTCACAACTACTTTGTCTAAATATAACAACATTATTCCTGAAAAATTATTACTTTACTCTCAAAATATAATGACTCTATTATCAAAATAATATAACTTTGTTCACGAAATATAACGAATTTATTCTCATTCTCATTATCCGGGTGCTGAATTTAATCCGAGATTAATCTACAGCCCTTTGAGGATCAGTCATTTCAAACTGGCGCTAACACTAAACTGTGCTTCAAAATATCAACAATAATGTCCTTAAAACATCACAACTTTGAAAGGAGTTTATATAATTTGCAGCTATGAATTAAATGCAAAATGTGACAGCAGTGTTTTCCCTCTTCAAATGGTAAATACCTAGTTATCAATTGACACTTTTCATGTCAAATCAGTTTTGACAACATAGTAAATATCTTAAGTGACAAAATACAGTATGTGATTATAGTTTCAAGTAATTAAACAGTACAGTACCCAGTACAGACAAGAGTGCTTATTAATGCTGGAAGTTTAACCAAAGCAAAACAAGCAAACAATTGTATTGGTTTTATGTTCGTGTTTTTGGACCGTGTGTGTCCTGAATAAAAGTTTTGATTGATTGATTGATTGATTGATTGAATCAAGCAGCTAATTAACTGAAGAATGTGGCAAATATCTTTTAGTTTCACTGAAAGCTGGGACAGTTGTTAGAGTTATGAGTGTAATCCCCCTTTAAGCCCCTGGGAGTCTCATGTGAAGGACATGGAAAAATAAGGAAGAATGTAAATAAAAAACAAAGAAGAAGAATAAAGCTGTCATCACCCACTATTCATCCTTCATCAGTGAAATATGTAATTATCAGTCCGGAAGAGCAGCCCTCCTCCTCCTGTTTATGTTTCTCCTCTTTCCTCTGTGAACGTGTGTGTGTTTGTTTTCTCAGCCGCCTTAAAATCTCACTCTCTTTCACTCACACAGTTCACAAACAGATACCTCTGATCCTCTGCTGAGCTTCGGTGCATTGTCAAACGGACTTTTTTGGTTTAAAAAAAAACAAACAAACAAGAGTGGCATTGACAAAACCATGACAGCCTCATCCATCTGTCTCCGACATAAATCAAAATCCACTTTTTGTTTTCCCCTCCTACATTTAACAACAATCTGTTGTAACTGTGGAAACAGACTAGGCGACATTTTAAGTCAGGTCTGGTCCAGACTGACACAATAAAATATAACTACTGGAGGGACTGCCATGAAATTTAGTACAGACGTTCTTGTTCTCCTTACTACAAAGTGACATAACTAAGCATTTTTCATGTAGCGCCATCATCTGGTCAAGATTTTGATTTGTCACTTTAGTTTATGACCAAATACCTGCAAAACTAATATAATTCCCATTAGCCTCAGCTGTACTTTGTGTTTAATGTTAATTAGCAAATGTTTGCATATGGTAAATGTCATACCTGCTAAATATCAACGTGTTGGCATTGTCATTATAAGCATGTCCTGCCATTAGCATTTAGGTCAAACCATGGCTGTGCCCAGGTACAGCCTCACAGAGCTGCTAGCATAGCTGTGAACTTGAGGCCCCATTTACACCTGGTATTAACATGTGATCCGTTTCTGGATCTTAATCTGGATAATGACATCCAATCCATGGACCTTTGCATTTATACCTGTATTAATTGGGTGCTCATGGGATCTCAGTTCCCCTGCACAGCGATCGGATCTCAATATGCTAATTTGAGAAGCAATGCCTGGTCAAAGGAAGCAATGTCACGGACGTTTGTCATTTATTTTTAAATGACAATTTTTTGCAATGGAAGTCTCGCTAGCTAATGCTACTACTTGTAGGTTTTGCCTGGCTTGCTTTAACATGCAGGAAGAGGCGGAGTTAGGGGACCTTACTGCAGGGGTTTTCTTTGTACAGTAAGAATATGGTCACACTGTATGGTTTGCATGTACACCTGGCTGAAATGAGATCAATGAGATCCATTCGCATTCTGATCACAATGCATTTCTTCCCTAACAGATAAGATATCCAGATACAGGTCCCATGTTCATACCAGCTATAAATGTGGTTTAAGTCTTATTACCAATCTTCAACAAACGTCTTTTTGTGTGTCTGAATGACAAAAAGTATTCCATGTCTGAAAAGACCTATAGACTTGTAAACCACGGATCGGCCGATCTAAATCTACCATCCTGAAGGGAACTCTCTGGGAACATGTTTGTTTGGCTCTTTGGCAAACAAACATGTTCAACAGTTACCACTGTTGAATGTAAAGACTTCAAATCAACATTTTGTTTACATGCCCTCAGTAAGTCAAACATGCTGTAGCAGAGTCACGTGTGTCCCAGGATCCAGGAGATAAGGATTTCCCCGGGAGTCCCATCTCCTGCCGAGAACCAACGAGGGCATTGAGAAACCGCCTGTGACTGATCCATGAAGAAAAACATTTGCCTTTTATTTTGGTGTTTGTTCCACAAACAGGTAAAAGCTGACAGACTGTTTTGCTGGGGAACACTGACATTTCAAATCACGTCTGAATGTGGGATTCACGGGAAGAATGGTGGAATGTCTGTGTCTTTAAGGGTACAAGTACAGAGCACTGTTTCCCCTTTGAAACAGGGAGGAGAGAGCCCCCAACCCCACCCCCCCCCCCCCCCCGCCCCCCACACCCACGGCCCCGACTCCCAGAACGACGCA
>CM022491.1:1879815-1894164 GCA_011952105.1 Coreoperca whiteheadi | reverse complement strand
GGTTTTCAGCATGATTGGCTTTAGGAATGGATCATTATCTTAAACAGAATTCAAAGGAGTGCTTTTTAGAATTTAGACGATTACTCGTGATTAAAAAAAACCCGTTCAGATAAAACATGCCAGAAAATTAGCTCTTTCAAATTTAAAGGTTTTTAAAGTGTAATATTTCTTAAACATATATGCTTAATGCTTGTAATGTTAAGATGTCAACACTGTAAAAGGCCAGTGGTGGAAGAAGTATTTAGATCTTTTACTTAACGGTCCAGTGTGTAGGACGGTGGGCGCGAAACTCATGAAAAATGTGAAACGCCCTATTTAGAGCCAGTGTTTTGTTTTTCTGTTCTGGGCTACTGTAGAAACATGGCGCTGTAACATGGCGAAAGGGACCCTCTCCCCATTTTATAAAAACAGCTTATTCTAAGGTATCGAAAACACTCGTGTGGTGCTGAGCGGATAGCGTACACCGGGTTTAACATAACCTTTTCTCTTTCTCAAAAAAACAGTAAAACCACGGGACGAAAAACCAAAACAAGCCGAAAGACTTTATAATGCTCTTTAGAGCTGAGGGGTACTGCAGAGTTGGGTGATAAATCTCTGTGGGTTCGTCACTACGAGCCATCCCTTTCACATTACATGTAGTCTGTTATTATGAAAAAATAATTACAGCATGTTTAACCATGTATTTTTGTTGCCTAACCCTAGCTACGCCTTAGTCAGTTTATTTGCTGTAACCACAAGCAATAACTTTATCTGTGATTTTGATTTTCAACACAAATCAGGAAAATAATATAATTAAAAAATGTCTGTGGAAGTCACCTGTTTCTTTTTGTCATAATGTTGTACAGTACAAACAACCCTGCCCCATGCAAATCCTTCCTCCCTGTGTCTCTCCATCCAGTAGCTCTCTTCAACTTTGAATTTCAAATTTAAAGACTGAATTTTACATTTCAAACAAATTATGGTATTCACATTTACATGCAACCAGACACAAGCAGACACAATCGTCGGACAGACGGTTCAGTGATACGACATAAAGAAGATTAATATCCACCTATAAGAGGAACAAAATGGGTATAGGTTTGTTTGGAATATATATATATAAATATATATGCATTGCCGTGACATGGCAAGCATCCGAGGCCATGAGGATACAAATGCACAACAAATCTAAATGTGGACCTTTACTGCGAGTCCCCCCCAGCCCCTTTCTCTTAACCTACATTTACTGTCTGTCTTTACTGTCAACATTTTAAACTAGTAAAAGCAAAAATGCAAAAGTCTATTTTATATTTTGTTGCTTTTTATATGATGATTAAAAGTTATACGTGTCATAAAATCTCCTAATCTGCTGACTTCCAGTTGGATAATTACAAAATACTTGCCTTGTGTGTTAGAAAGGAATCCTCATTTATGGCTTTATTTTGTCTATAAGAGGACACAATGTTTTTGTAATATAATATTTAAAGATTCAGAAATATTTTATATGGTTTTTACACAAAAAAATTGCATAGTTCTTAAAATGTACTGTCTGTGTCTATCTTTGTCGTGCACGTCTTTAACGCCCAGTCTTCTAGTGTCAAACTCATACATAATTTTGCACAGTGAGGCTCGAACATCCAAGTGAAGTATTAAGCAATACATATTTTTGCGCGTAGCGAGGACAAGGGGACAAGTCTGCACCGCATCCAACTCCCTGGATAGACTTCCACAAGGCTCTGACATGCTCCCGGGAAGTTATAAAAACTTCCCTTTAGGCCTGTCAGTCTTTTCCCTGCAAATCATGAGAGTTGAACAAAAAGACAACCTATGAAAGTTAAAATTAGGACTTTTCTCTCTTGATGATCGTATTTGATGTGGCTAATATTTCATGGATCCGTCTGAGGGTTTAATGGATTGTTCTGTAATGCATCAATATCAGATCCTATGTTTTATTGAGCCAGGAGGTCGTGGATGCATTAATTAATGTAAGGGAGAATAATGATGACCTAATTTACTTTGTTAATTCAATCCTTTGTTTAATGCTAGAATTTTGATTTGTAGTATTTTCTTTTTGTGTTCTGAAAAAATAATTAATCCTTTCATCCATCGATTCCTGACTGATTTTCACAATAATTAAGTAGTTGTAGTATTTGGTGTCTTATGAACCCATGTGGGCTGGGCTCAAAATAAACATTAAAACAAGAAAAAAAACTGTTATCTTGTTAAAATTCATCATACTCAAAATCCCCCTACTACCTGGCACGCATTAGAAAGCACCAGTTTTGCTCAACATGATGCCATTCATTCATCACTGAGTTAATGTTTGTATTCTCAGTGGGACTCAAAGTCTTTATCATGGTTGTCAAATCAGATTGACATGTAACCTTTGAAAGAGAATCTGTCAGGATGGCAGACTGAAACCGGGGTGTGTTGGCATGTGTGTGCGTGTCTTTGTGTCTGCGTCTCTGTGACAGACAGAGACGTCAAGTCATCAAAGAAGACAATGCGTCTGGTCCAGAGCAGAACTCTGGGAGACAGAGACAGACAAAGAGATGGTGTGATAGGTGGAAGGAGGTGACAGAGAACTAAGGGCCAATGGGTGATGCTGTTTGTGTCGCCACCTGCCCCCTCACTGTCTGAAAAACTGCAAATTTGGCAAATGACTTTGCAAGCAAAACAGTGCCTGAACGGTGAATTTTCTTTCTGGAAACATTAACTTTAGAACATTTTGTATTTTGTTTGTTTGTGTTCACACTGCCTTGTTCTGGGCAAGGTGACTCTTTCCCTCTTTGCCTTCACACTGATTCCGTTTTTGATTTTTAATGACAAACTCAAAGGAGTGGAGGTTTGGTAATCTCAGGAGTGCGTCTCTGCCTTTTTGTTGACGATGCAGTTCACTTTGCTTCATTGGATCATGACCTCCACTGCACACTGTGATGGCTTGCAGCTGAGTGTGAAGCACCTGGGTATCTGGGTCTTGTTCATAAGTGAGAGTCAGATGGAACCAGGCTGTTGTGGTTGAGCAGAAGGCTGATCCTGAAAGTGAAGCTCTTATTTCTCAAGTAAATCTACAGTTCATCCCTCTCCATCGATCATGAGCTCTGGGCGGTGACCCATAAGAAAGATTACTACGGAGCCCAATCGGTATCATGGAGAGGGAAAACAACTAAATCCAAAAAAATTGAATTTAATGCCGTTTTATTTTGATCTTGGACTGAGATTCTATTTCAATTCACTTTTATTTATATAGCCCAATAACACAAATCACAATTTGCCTCAAAGGGCTTTACAATCTGTACAGCATATGACACCCTCTGCCCTTAGACCCTCGATTCAAATAAGAAAAAACTACCCAAAAAAAAACAACTTTTAACAGGGAAAAAATGGAAGAAACCTCAATAAGAGCAAAAGAGGAGGGATCCCTCTCCCAGGACGGACAGACATGCAATAGATGTTGGAAGTACAGAATAGTTTCACAACAGAAGATAAAATTATAATGAAAAAAAAAGGTTGTAAAACCTAAGTGTAGAGGACGGATCCATAAATTCTTATTTGAGAAAGGTACTTTTCTATGAGGTGTTGATATTATGTTCTCTACCACCTGTATTTCGTGAGTGTTTTTCAGTGTTTAGTCTTCCCTGCTGACCAATGAGCCCGTGTCCAGTGTCCTGATTGGTCCAGTCCGTCTGCTGCCAAGGCGCCACGGGGGGTCGTATTGTGGGTCGGTGGGGGTGTCACTCAAACCCCTCAGAGGAGAAAAGGGAGGGAGGTGATTTAGTATTAGGTCATCCCCACCCCTCCTGGTCTCTCTCTGTGGCTCTCTGACAGGTCTCATCATACAGGGGACCTGCCGGGCAGATTGACAACTCAATGAGCCGACCAGTGCCGGGCTTTTACAAGAACCATTTCACGGCTTCAGTCTTTGTATGACAAACCCTCTACACCACCCAATATCCCCTCCACTACTGCCCCCAAACTCTGCTTATTCTCTCCCCTTCCCTCTTTTCTTTCTCTCCACGAGCCCTCCCTGCCTTACCACTGTCCTATCTCTGCTGTGCTGGTTTGAGATGGACTGTAGCAGCTCCAGTTATAGTAAGGGAAATCAGCCACCAGAAAATCAATTAGGGCTTCATAAAAGTATATTTTCATTCATTGCCAGAAAGGCTTTTGTTTCTGATCTACCTCACTGGGATTTCTTGGGAATCGTGTAGAATTAAAGTGCAGGTTGCAGAATAAATACTAATATTCTTCTGCTACACAGCGAGGTTGAATATGAACAACCCTTTTGCCGGACATGTTGGAATGTTGTTATTGGCAAATTCTGCAAAAAAGTTTCCATCCACCTTTTTAATGCTTATTTTTCGATTAAAAAAACCTGACTGGAAACGCCAAAAGAATTGGCTCTGACAAAGTACCATGGAAACAGATTCAGTGAATAAATAATGACGTACATGAAGCATGTGATTTAAACATCCAAATGCAGGTCTGTGACAGGACGCAAACTTCAATCCACCACTCCGACCTCCACACCTTTACTCTCCACCTTGCTGAATCATGAGATGCAGAATCGTCCAATGTGAGCGTAATTCTTAGGCATACTGAGCTGGAATGAAAGGAGAGGTGGAAGGATTGAGGGAAATATGGATGGAAGGAGAGAGGGAAGGTGGAGGAGAATGAAGGAAGGAAGCAAGGACGGCAGGGAATGAGGAAAGGAGGGAAAGTGGGAGGCATGGGAGGGGAGAGGATACCGTCACGCTTTGGTGCCTCTCAATTGAAGTCTGAACACCGGCCACAAAACCCGGCTCGCTCCATATACCTCATCTTTGCATGAGAAAGGACGGCTCCATTGTCCGGGCCTAACTGCACATTTAACCTGTCTGGACTGAAAGAAAGGGGAAATTTCTCTCCCTGTCTCTCCCCTCACACCCTCTCTCGTCTTAACAAACTAATTAGCTGGACATTTCTCCTGCAAAGACGACTTCTTTACACTTGTGCTAAAATAGCGGACAAGCAGCTCTCAGATGTTTAGCCGGAGGGAGAAAGCAGTACTTGTCCTGCTTTTTCTCTCGTGTGTTCTGGATTTGGGCCTCGAGGATCTCCATGTGGTGTGTTCAGAGGGATGCAGATTTAACGCCTGTATTTGTTGGTCACTGTGTCCACAGAACAGAAATAAAACCTGGTGGCTGTTGCTCAGCTTCACCATCAGACATCCAGAGTTTGACAGTGATGCACAACTTCTCTTAAAAACTCAACCAAATTCTTGTGTCATGTTAGATTTCTCTTGTAATTAACCTTTAACCCTTCATAGAGTTTAGTGTTTTTGTTTTGACAAATGTGTTTTTTAGTTTCACGTAAAACACCATATAATATGTTTTCACTTTACATCACTTTTATCAAATATCTGCTCCAACTGAACCTCGTTCAGGGGCTTAACAGCTGTAGCTGTTCCAAGTTGTGGAACTGGGCACTGACTATATTTTCATCATCTTCTCTCCGGGCAAAAGTAGTCCTGATTTAAAAAGAGGAAGAAATAATATACAGTTTTGCAGCTGGGTGTAATTTTTGTTGAAATTGCATACTTCAAACATCAAGAAAACTGGTTGTTGACCCAGTCATTTTTAGTGTTTTGTGTCATGAAATTGGAACTTTTTAAAAAAACAGAAAATAGACATGACTATTTATCTTTTAAGTATGATGATTCTATGTAGTAATACCACTATGAACACATTTCATAATTCTGTTGGAAAGTAAAACAACACTTTCTAAATCCTACGACTCTCACAAGGTTTTATTCAAACAGTGGTGAGATGAAGGTGAAGTGCAGCCATTTCTGTACTTAACAGTTAAGTGAAGCCTAGGTTTTTTTTCACCAGAATAGATGCATAATGATCCCAAGCTATTCTGCGGTCGTGTCCACAGAGAGTCATGCTGAGCACCCCGAATGGAGATCATTTTTTCTGCCAAAGCCTCCGGCTGTGCTTTTGGTTTAGAAAGGAGGGTTGTTTGGCTCTGAAATGGCACTGACCAACACAGCCCAGCTCAAAGCTAAGCAGGCTCTAAGTGTGTTTGTGTGTGTGTGTGTGTGTGTGAGTGAGTGTGTCTCAAACAATGGTGGAAGGAGTACTCAGATCTTTTACTTAAGTAAACATAAAAATAGTAATACAGCATGTAGAAATATTCTGTTACAAGTAAAAGTCATGCTTTAAAAATTTTACTAAAACTAAAAGTACTTATTGTGTGTGAATGGCTCATTTCATAATAACGTATGTTATATTACTGGATTAACCCCCCCCCCCCCCCGGAAGTTTGTTTTTCACCTGTCTGATTGTCTGACTGCTCAGTTTCCTCACCCATCATCCATCTCTTTAGCGATGTCTTTGTTACAATACAATGCCATTAAAGAGTAAGTGCACCCTCAAATTCTGCAAGGACCTTTTTCTCTCTCTGTATATTACTGGCATTGCTGTGTTTTAGGTGTTGGTTGTCAGAACTGACCCTCCACGAGCAGCTACTGTCGGGCTGTCTGTTTCTCCTTTGACAGTCACTAAAAGCACATGTATGCCCCTTTAAGAGAGCTGCAGTGGCAGCACATAATCGTATCCCTGCTGTTTAGAGTGGTTACCTTATGAGATATAAATCTCTTGTTCATGTCTGATAGTGACTCTCCACCGGCGTCCATGCAAGCCACGTTACCCAGCCAGGCTAAATTAGCTTCGAACAACAGTTCTCCGTTAAGAATGCCAAAAAAAAAAAAACTAATAAAACTGATGATGAATGGAAAACGCCAGTCATAACTCACAGATCAACTCTTCTGCCCAAAGCCTGTTCCCATTTAGTGTGACATTCGAGTGGATCATGATCTGCTTTTATACAGAGCTTTTTCTTTATCACTGATGACGTGTATTAGTACATCCACAACTGCCCTTCTTCTTGTTTCATCCATCATCCATATAATATTGACCATCTAAAAGTAAAATCACTGCAAAGTAGCTCTGTACACAGAAATCTGCTTCATGTTTTGTCTCGGCACATGTCAGTTTGGTGAAACACCAAAGATGTGAATGCAGACATAAGCTTTCCTCTTAGCTGCACCGCTCCCCTAAAGCTTCGTCGAGAATATTGTCTTTCTGAGGAGACGAGTCCCCGAAGAGAGGACGCCATCTCTCTACCTGTGAAGCCGTCAAACACCCAACTGGGGTTTGTTTGTGTCGGCAGCCGAGTTGATTCTCAGCAAGAGCTCTCTCAACACAATGTCCGACGCCCCAGCCGTCCAGCTCTGAAGCGCAGCCGAGGGGCCAGCTGTAAGAGTGTCTCAGCCGGGGGGCCCAGGGCCGGAGCAGGTCTAAAGGCCTGGTGCTGGGAGGCTCTGAGAGGGGCAGCTGAATCCCAGCAGCCCCTCAACACCCTGTTCATTCTTCTAATTAGACATTTGGGAAATGAACTCCCGCAAGGGTAAGACCTGCCTCCACTCCCCTGCAGCCAGAGGAGAGTGGAAACAAAACATTCACTTGATAAGTTCTACATTTCACCAAAAGAGCTAAAGGTGTGCTGAAGTGATTTACTGCCACTGACATGTTTTCCAAATGATCCTTCTTCAACACACGTGGATTCCAATTTAATTAGTCTGGTTTGCATATTTCCATTTGCAGAATTGTCTGATCATATTTGTTTACCATGGCACAGTTGGCAGAGAGATGATTCTCTCTTCCATGCCCAGCAGTAGCTTCTCCACGTCTGACACTGTCAGAGGGGACCCTGCTGTCTCCAGTGGCACATGTCGCCTTTCCCATCTCAGATATTCAGTTGCACAAAGTTGTATTAGATGTCTTCGGATTTTCTCAAAGGCTTTAGGTAGGGTTTAATCCCGAATTATTTTAAATATCTTTTTGAAACAAGAGGTTGTATCTTAATTATTACTTGAGCTAAGTGAACTTCTTCAAATAATCTTGTCGTGATTTTGCTTTTAAGATGTTAATTTGTTGTTGAATCTCATCCAAGTACTCCAAATTAATTTTGTAATTCTGAACAGTGAATTCTCTGCTTCAGCATCATTAACCCGTGATGTGTCTGTGATGCTGAAAACCAGAGATGAGAGAAGACGATCGTCTAACGTGAGCGAGTCTAGATTCTAGAGTCCCAGGATTTACAGTATGTTCATATTTGATGATGCTGCAGCACACCATTTGGACTGGATGTGTAGAGCAGCATTTTTAACCATGACCAGAACTTAACCATACTGTATCTGCCATGCAGGGATATTGTTGGATAAACCATTTGAAAAATGGTCATTTTTGAACATTGACCAAAGTCATCATCGAGCATAATCTGGGGTTTGTCAGAATTGTATGAATTCAACTTTCTTGACTGGTTATAAATTTGAAAATTAAAGTGTTTTTTTTGTTGTTAATGTTACCATCCTTGTCACTTTAATTGTCAGCTTTAATTGTGACACAAAGTGTCCACACACTTCGGACAAACATCCAAGCAGTGTGCAAAAGTGGACAAGGTTGTGAGGAAAGTTGTTATTTTGTTGTTAAAATGTGTTTTGCATGATGTGTATTAAGCTTTAAAATTAAAGAAATACTGCTGTATTTTCATTTTGTGTTCAAGTATTATTTGCTTGTTAGCTTTGTTGTTTGTTTAGATGTATGCCTATATTTATATGTGCATTAGTTCTCATTGCTGGGTGTTAAGTATATTGAGAGCTACTAACAGCCAGAGTCAAAATCCTTGCATGTGACAAGTTCATTGTAATTTGAAAAATTGTTTACATGTTTCATTGATGTTGTCCATGAGAATCTACATGTTGGCCCATGAATTATGTTTTTCTCTATCGTTCCTGTGTGGAGACATTTTCTGGCTGATGTTCCTGCCTGACACTCATCACTGTAAATGTGCAGCATCTTAATTAATGGGGATGGGACGCTCCTCCCTGCTGAAGCCCCACTTTGTGAAAGCAGGTGCAGCTTTAAATGTCTTGACATTTTTTGCAGTGTGCAGAAGGTGGCAGGTTGTGATCCTACAACCCACATCTCATATACATAATCCAGTAGGCAGGCGGGCCCCTGCTCTTGTTGAATGGGGGGACTCTCCCTTCCTCTGGGGACATTTCAAGGCTGAAAGAGAACCCTCACCACCCGGCTACCGGGGGCCCGTGGGCGCAGTGAGAAAATGAAGACCTCTGCGCCCCTCTAAATCCCCAGGAATTTCTCATTAAGCAAGGGTCCCTGGCTGCCGAGGGCCCTCTGGGGCCTCACCCACCCCCCGTGAGGGGTCTCCCTCTCTGGCATAGAGAATGGAGCGCTCCACTCCACTTTGTGCTGGCTGCCGGCTACCAGGTCCTGTTATTCACCTTCTCCTTTCTCACCAGCACAAGAGCTTTCTTCCAATCATGCTTTCAAAGCCCTCAGGACTTCCTCTTGCTTTCATTCAGTTTTTACATAAGTGTGTGTGTGTGTGTGTGTGTGTGTGTGTGTGTGCGTGATGTCTAATAAGACGAAAAGAGAGAAAGGCATAGTTGAATTTGACATTTTTTAATGGTATCCTGAGATATTTTTGTCTGGAGGCGCCAAAGCAGGAATGAAGCGGACTCTCATTTCAAAGAGGGTTTTTTTTGCTTTTTTTTTCACACGTTGTTCATGAGTACAAGGAGGATTAATGAGGATTATGTATATGAGGAGAGGTAATGAGTTTTGATGAGAGTAGAGAGGATATTTAGTGTAAGATTTCAAAACATCTCAGCGAGTCATCAGCTGCTCCTGACTTTTGCTGTGTTTGTCTTGGAGTCACTTCATCCTCATATTTTTCTGGGATATATAAACAAGACACAAAAAAGTACAAAACATATGACTGATTTTATTAGATTAAAAAACAAATAAATTCAAGTGGCAAGCCACCATGTCTGTCCATTTGGTTTCTTCCTAAAGAGAAGCTGTTACCTCCCCTGTGTGGAGAAGAGCTGCTGCTACAAGACTGCACACATTTAGAAAATGATATAATTTGCTCATTACATGTTCTGAAAAGGTTGATTGGTTTAAAGGTCTTTAAATACTCTGTAACTAAAATAGTATCCTAATAAAAGGACTTAAATGTCTTATACAGTATCACCAAAATATAGTTTCTAATACATTGTGATAATCATTTCAACACATGATAACATAAAAAAATACATACTATATTGGAATTTAATATATTTTCTGATGTGATTACACCTTATAGTTCATTTCATGTAAGTCATTGTGCTTTGTGTGGGTGCTAATTAAGGCTAAATAAGTAAAATTTCACTTCTTAGATCACACAATTTTGCCTTTACTCCTGTTCAGATTTAGATCGATGGAGCATCTCTCATTATTGAGTTACATTATTTTGTATATTTTTGTTTATTTTTTTCTCATTTGTTTGTATTTATGCTTCACTCTTGTCCCTTGTTGTGAAGTTCTTAGTAACTCTGGTTTCAAAAAGAAAAAACTTGATTATATTATTATATTTGTATAACAGCTCAATTTTCTGAGGTGCTATAAAAATAGCTGATAGGAGATATATGTCAAACCAAACCCAATTTGGTGTGTTTGCAACCTGCCTCAAGTCAATGTTTTTTAGTTAAATGACATCAATGCCAGATGAGTACAGCATAGAGCCCCCTAGAGGTCACGGCGAGAATCTTTTTGAGGACTATTTTTGCGAGTATATCAGTATTTTAACTCATTAAATTTTATTTTGAACTGCGCATTAAGTATGCTGATATAGTAATACTGCTCAATATGCATGCATGGTTATGTAATGTAAAATTAAACAAATTCTTAGATCAAGAAGTCTCTCCAGAAGAAAGCAGTACAGTAATCTGCAGGATGCCGTCGGTTTCATTCATGAACGTTACTGTATTCTGTACTCCAGAGGGGTTTCACTGAGGAAAAGGCGATGTCTCCAGAGGCATAATTACAGATGTGCGTCAATCTCATAAAGCTAATGTGCTGTATTTGTCAATAAAAGCAACCGAGAAAGAGCAGACAGCATTGAACCACTTGCAGGGAAACATCAGGAATGCAGACCAATGCAAGTTAGAAAGCTGTTTTTGCACAGTGTCTTCTGTTCTTTGCACAAAACAAATTAAAGTAACCTTCAATACTGAACCAGCTTTTGGTAAAAGGCCTGTTGCTAACATGCAGCTCCTAGCAAGAAGTTTGATAATGTTCTCTCCAATAACTTCTTTGCAATGGACATCTTATAAGGTAAGGTGTCCATAAACAATACTAAATGCATTAACTTGAGAATCTCCAAACTACCTACCATTCCAAATAGACATACGACTCAGAAGGAATGGAAGAAGAAAAATATTGCGAGGTAACGCAAAACATTAAAAAAATGTAAACATAAAAAGATTCTCGCCGTGACCTTTAGGAGGGCTCTGTAGCCAACAATGAGAGAAAACAAGAAAAACAGGAATGAATCTCATGAGATGTTGTTGAATTGCAGGTGAGAACTGTCCTTAACTAAATGTGGTGCTTAGTCTCGGTCACAAAGGCTAAGCCATTTTGTCACTGAATTGTGCATCCACTGCTGCCCCGATGGGTTTTGTCGGACAGCAGAGAGCAGCTCCTCTGGTCACTGCAGTTTGAGTCCATGTGGGAAGGGTTGGCACGATCAGTCGAGGCTCAATGCCGCGAGTCTGTCAACACGTCCAGCAGGAGAGCAGCTCCATATGGTTCTCAGAGAGCTTGTGAAACGTTGCTGCGGATCATTGGATGGACGTGCAGGATGACGACCTTAAAGGCTGATATCTGTCTCCATGGTGATAAGATGATTCAGCATCTGGGGCTGTTGGTCAGCAGTGACTCAAGTCCAGGTGCTGATATTTCTGGCTGCTTGTAACCCCTAAAAATGTGTTTGTGAACTCCTACACAAATTTGTATTTATTTTCTGGACTATTCTCTAAAGTCCGGATTTTTTTTACCTCTTTGGGTGTCAAACACTTGACATTAAATGGTCTGTTTGTTAAGGCAAAATCACTTTTCTTAGAGGTCATAAGTCAAAAAGGTTGGGAACCACTGGTTTAATCTTTAACAATGCATTATATTTTATAAGCCCCGTCATATGTTTGTTTATGTTAAATCTTAATCTGTCTTAAGAGCTCAAATAAAAAGTAGTAAAACGTATTATTTCCCTCTGAAATGTAGTGGAGCCGAAGTAGAAAGTAGCATCAAATGGAAATACAAGTAAAGCCCATGAAACATCCCCAGGGGAAATTATGCCCTTGAAGGCTTGACTACTTTCACATTATTCTAAACCAAAGAAATAGCTTCAGTGTAACAGAAGTTACGGAGAGAAGAGTAATAAAACTGGGACAGGAAGAAAAAAGTTGATGGAGAGAGAGAGCCAGTTGTCCCATGCAGGCCAGGACAGCTGACAGCTGGGTTCAGCAGGGGTCAGAGGTCGTGGATTGGAGGCAGTGGGGGAGTGAAGTGGAATCTAAAACAACAGGAAGACACACACACACACACACACACACACACACACACATACATACACACACTAAATTTCCGGCAGATGAGGTGACTCCGGGACGCTCTTGTGTCACAGTCGACTATAACTTCATCAGTGTGGGGTGTGAACGCTTCCTACCACATCTCTAATCCAGTAGCTTTTACTGTGTGTGTGTGTGTGTGTGTGTGTGTTTGTGTGTGTGTCTGTGTGTGTGTGTGTGTGTGTGTGTGTGTGTGTGTGTGCTCTTACGTACTACTATCTTTCTGAGTTGAGTTTTAGACCTTGGCAGTGACCACATTGTAGTAAAGTGAGGATATTTTTAAAAAACAAAAACCCAACGCCCATACAGACGGTTTTACGGTTCTAGCTGGAAGCCTGGTGGCCTGGTGGTTAAGATTCCCGATTTGTTTCCAGCGGGGGACCTTTGCTTTATGTCATCCCCTTGTCTTTCTCCCCATGATTCCTGTCCGCATCGACGCTGTCAAACTGTCCAATAAAGGCAAACAACGCTAAAGGCACGAGTATGCTTCATCAGAAGTGCTTGTCTGATGGTCGAATAGCTTCAGAAACACCCTCCTCTACCCCCACAACTTTCCGACGGCTAAACATTTCTGTAACTTTCTGAATGTCGGATTGTCCAGACGTGCTGAGGCGAGAAAGGAGCCGGGGTTTTCTCTCAAGCTCTCTTTTTCCATTCTTTACACAACTAGGAGCAACACCATGAATGCCTTCCAGGAGAGACTGTCTGAAAAAGTGTGGCGCTGTTATCCTCATATTTAAACGATTTTCGCATCCCCCCTCTCTATGATGGCCAGCTTTTCACGCCACTCCAAACAGTTGGGTAACTTGTCGGATCGTCCGTTTTGGAAAATTACAGAAATGAAACTGATTACTATGGTCGTCATTATAGTTTAGCATGCTAGCATTATGAATTAGAACTATACACAAAGTACAGCTGAGGGACTGGGACTGTCATTAGCTTTGCAGCTATTATAGTCATAAAACAAAGTGATGGACCATTTAAAATTTTGACCTGATGATGGTGCAAGAGGAAGGGGATCACCAAACTCATTAGAATTCATCCTCTGGGGATCATGAATGCCTGTAACAGATTTCCTGGCAAGCCATCTGACAGTTGTGGAGATATTTCAGTCCCGACCATCAAAGAGTCTGAGAGTAAATACTGGTAATCATTTCATTTTGCCGTAACATTTTTAATGTACGAATGTCGTGGAACCTCCAGTGACATTCAATAAATGTACTGTAAATTGCTGAGAGGGATAAGCAAGTTTATTTTTCTCAAACGTACAGGTCTCACCAGAGGACAGGAAGATGCCACTCATACAAGGTACCAGCGGTGTCGTAGTTTAACCTACAAGCACTGAACAAGCTAAAGGAACACCATGTAACTGCTCTAAATTGTTTTCTTTAGCTTTAGAATCACTGGGAGGACAAAAAACGACTTATTCATCTGTGAATAAATAAAAGTTCAAATAAATAACGTACTTCTCGTTTTCTACGTGTTTATTTTACCTGCAGATCTTCTCTTATTTAATCCTGGATAGCCGTGTCTGCATATTTATGGGGTGGTCATTGTCCATACAGGTTTCATGCAGACGACAGGGATGTGTAATAGCCAAACATGCAACAACTATACACTCTCACATACACATACATTGTATAACACTGTACATATCTTATCCATAGAGTAGGCCTATACACCGTATCTCATCTGTATATAATTTATATTAGCATTACACCTATATTTTATACCCGTACTGCCTTTTGTAACTGCTGGACATGTTCATATTGTTCATACTGTATAAATCTTAGCATATTCATCAATCCCTTACTTTTTATTTATATAAACATCTATATAGCGTAGCGTAT
>CM022491.1:1838106-1879623 GCA_011952105.1 Coreoperca whiteheadi | reverse complement strand
AAAAAAGATATGCAAAACTGAAAATAGTTCATACAAGTGGTGCTTTCACCTCCAGGGACTTTTACTTTGTTCAATAGCTTTAGTCACTGAGTAACTTTAATCTCTCATACATTTATAAAAACCAGATGAAAAATTGTCTGCATTTAAGCATGTAAAAGAAAAAGATATCCCAGCTCACACTGACAGTCAGATATTTGCTTTTCGTCAGGTTGTGAACACATTATTGTCTCAAGCCTCCATCTCATAGCAGGTTCTGTGCTGCCCTCTAGTGGACATGACAAGTCTTTACAAAGGATTTTTTTAGATGGATGAAGAAAATGTGGGGCTTTAGTCAAGTAACAGAAGGGTTTAGTATGAAGAGGTCTGTTATTCTGCAGGAGGACATAACTATTAGTTTTACAACATGCCAGTTCCCTCCATCTAATATCGCTGTCACTAAAATATCAAACCCAACCGACTAACTGTAAATCAGGACATATATTCAGTCAGTCATGGAAGAAGTACTAAGATCCGTTATTGAAGTAAAAGAAAAAATACACAAGTAAAAGTTAGCCATTCAAAAATTAAAAGTACAGAAGTATTATCCACATATTATTATATATAAATAAAAACAAAATATTTTATTGTAAATACTGATGCATCAGTGTGCAAGTAGCATTTGACGTGTCGAGTTGGAGCTCAATTTAAGTACTTAATATACAGTTTAGTAGTTTAGTCCAGTGGTTACCAACCTAGGATCTTGAGATGATTAATGAAAGAGGAAGGAAGAAAAACAAAGTTCTGGTACACAAATTTGCATTCCTTGCCTGGACTTTTCTCTAATGCTTTTTTGTGTTGTACTGGATGCCTCATCACCTCATCTGAAACGTAACAAGTAGACACTGGTTTCTTTGTAAGGGGTCACAAGCCAAAAAGGTTGGTTTACTCTTTAACAGTGCAATATCTTTTATAAGCTTTCATATCTTTCTTTGTGTGAAAACTGTAAAGTAACCAGTAGCTTTAGCTGTTAGATAAATATAGTGGAGTAGAAGTAAACAATTTGATAAGTAAACATTGAAGGAAAAGTTCGACATTTTGCGAAATCTGCTTATTTGCTTTTTCTTGAGCGTTAGATGAGAAGATCGACACCTCTCTCATGTTTGTGCACTAAGTATGAAGCTACCAGCAGCAGCCAGCTAACTTAGCTTAGCATAAAGGTTGGAAGACTGAAAAACCAGATGGATTTTTGTACAGATTAAACAAAAGAGATATAACTTTTTAATTAGTGAGCTTTAGAGGCGTGCTAGCTGTTTCCCCCATTTTGGGTCTTTATGCTAAGCTAAGTTAGGCAGATAGTGGCTTTACCTTCATATTTACAGTACAAACAAAGTACAAAGCAAATAACTGTAACAGCCAGCCAGGCTCTGTTCAAAAGTTAAATAAATTTGCCTACCAGCATCTCTAAAACTAACAAATTTACATGTTGCATCTCGACACACAAAACCAAAATGTAAAAATGACAAGTTGTAGTTTTAGGTTTATGTTCTGCACTTGGTCGGTAGCAGTAACTTCCTGGAGAACTTGTCGTTCGTACACTTCAGTTTTTGTATGGATTAAACAAATAAGATACATGTTCCTTTCTGAGCTTTAGAGGTGTTGGTAGGCGAAACGTTTAAAAATGTTGGACAGAGCCAGTGTTTCCCCCTGTTTCCAGTCTTTATGCTGGGCTAAGGTAACTTGGTGGCTGTGGCTTGGTGGCAGAGCGGTTGCCTGCCAATTGGAAGGTTGGTGATTCAATCCCCCAGCTATGTGTCAAAAGTGTCCTTGAGCAAGATACTGAACCCCAAAATGCTCCCTAAGCTGCACCTTTTGGTTTGTGAATGTTCTCATATGTAAGTTGCTTTGGATAAAAGCGTCTGCTAAATGTAAATAACTTTCTATTAGCTTCGATCTTCTCATCTAACGCTAAGCAAGAAAGCGTATTTACCACAATGTTGAATTATTTCTTTAAGCTACAGTAAATTGAATTAATTAAAAAAAATAATAATTTAAATGAGGTTTTGCAAAAAGAAAAGCATTGGTGTGTTGGGTGAAGTATGACACATCTGTCTTTCACTCAATTACCTATTCCCTTTATTACCTATAAGCTGTATGCACTGTTAAAAGATGTTTCCAGCCTCCCGCAGTGTTTCGGAAAAGGTATCCCTCATAGAACAGTTCTGAAGCCATATAATAGCCTACATATGTATATTTACCATACCATATGGTAGTTACATTACAGGTTCAGAGGCAAATATTGTACTTTTTACAGGTTTGAAGTCTGTTCTTTGAACTACAGTTTCAAAAGGCTGTATGAGATAAAAGGAGGTAAAGGTTAGTCTAGTCTAATCTAATCAAAAGGCAGTTCTTGGGCCTGAGCTGTGATGATTGTCTGAGACTATCTCTTTCTCATCTTACCAGAATAGAAACCTCTGATCTTTTCAGCTGAGTCATGTGTAGGGGGAACCGACACAGATGCGTCATGAATGGTCATGAATGCTGTGTGTAGCTCTAGTAACATAAATCACTCATCATTTCATGTTATTTTGCATAATTTACATACTGAAACTCAAGAATGGCAGTAAAAACCAGCTGAGGTGAGACTTTCCCATCCCTAAAGTGGAACATTTACGTGCTCTAAAGTTAAAGTACTCACTCTGTGACTGATTATTATATATTGATATACCGATATATATGTCTGATTCATCAGTGTGTAAGCAGCATTTTACTGTTGTAACTGGTCGAGGTGGAGCTAAGTTTAACTAGGCTACTTTATATAACAGTTCAGAAGTTTAGTCCAGTTACGGTGCGGTGATAGGAGTATCACTTGAGTCAGCGTCGGGTGGAGCTGAAGACTACAAGTTTGAAAATGAAAGAAGAATCTGGGCGTGTGGAGTTAGAAAGGAGTGAGGTTACCAGACCTCTGTAGCCCGCTCCCCATCTCTGCTTGAGGCTAGCAGCTCGAGGCTACATTAGCTGCTACTAACACACCTGAATCTCTGACCGAACTGTTGGCAGCTGACTGTGGGTAATGTAGGCGCCAGGTTTTGACAAGGAAGAAGAATGTGTGGGATAAAAATATATCTCTCTGATTCTTTAGCATCTGTTTTGATCTCTTTAGTGGACACTGCTAGACAATCTGACAAACTAACAGACATCTGGAATGTGACCCTAAAGGGGCTCCTTTATAAGGGGAAACAAGCCAACAAGGTTAGGAACCACTGGTTTAATTTTAAAGAATGGTATTTTATAGTCTTGCATTTTTTTAATCTGATAAGTAACTAGACGAGGTAGAAGATATACTCAAATATTTTACTTAAGTAAAGGTAGCAATACCACAGTGTAGAAATACTCTATGACACTGCATTCAAAAATGTGTACTTAAATAAAAGTACAAAGGTATTGGCATCAAAATGTACCAAAAATAAAAGTACCCATTATGCAGAATGGCCCATTTCAGAATCATGTTTATTATATTATTGGATTATAATCACTTTAATATTGAAGCTGGTAATGGTGGACCTAATTTCAGCTACTTTATCTGCTTGGTAGTGTGTGACTTTCCCCCCAGGGGATAAAAACAATTTTATCTTAATCTATATAAGAATCAGAATCAGAAGTAAGACGACGAGACGAAGCTACGGCAACAGGCAGCATGCACGGTGGCGCATGCGCACTCATGATAATACATCATAATTTATTTGTTGATTATAATTTGTATTATTATTATTGTATTATTAATCTGAATCTGCAAAGTAACTAAATTTCAAACACTAAGTGTCAAATAAATGTAGTGGAGTAAAAAGTACCATGTTTCCCTCTGAATTGTACTGGAGTCAAAGTATAAAGTAGCAAAAAATGGAAAAACTCAAGATTAAGAACCTCAAAATTGTACCTAAGTACAGTACTTGAGTAAACGGAGTACCTTTCCACCACTGCATACCGCAGCCTCGGAAATGATCAAACATTTGAATCAACACCTCCCTAAAACAGTTAACAGCTAATAAATACTAAACATTATAACCTTCCTGAAGGTGGGATTTATTTCAGGAATGTTGTATGAGACAGCATTAGGTCTATAAACTGACAACTGAGTGTGTATATTCCTGCAGGGTTTCGTGTGTCTCTATTCCAACATGAACCCACTGACCTATTTGTATTTTATAACAGTTTAGACTCTTTTAGACTCACTTCGTGGTACATGTTTGCATATCTTATGGTATCACTATGACCTCACTAATGACACTTAAAGGTGCATTAATCATTTATTAACAAGTTAAGTGTGTTTTTGTTTTGCTGCGTTGTCACATTTCTTATATCTCTCTTATATAATTTTTGTATTGTTTCAAAAGGAAAAACATACACCCTGCACATAGCTTATACAATGTATCACACATCAAATTATCACAGCCAACTACACCTAAGACAGGACAAAAACAGGAAACAAGGACAAAGGGAATATAACAGAAATAGAGAATTACATACAGTATATTCTACATGATACTAAGCAATACCGCAGACATCTCATTATATTCAATTAAAAAGGTGGAAAGGGTGCAACTCTTCAGCACATCAGGTGACCATAACAAAAGGGCGCCCCATATTTCCATGTAGATATCTTGCCTAGCTCACATCTTATAACATAATCTTTCATAAGAGGTAATGTTGGCTACTTTATGCAGCCATTCCTTCACTGATATACCTCCTTTAGTTTTCCACAATCTCTTATATCTCTAAGGGGACTTGTACGCGTCTCAGTTATGAGCTTTTGCACATTTATTTTGCGGGTACGACTCATAAAGCGGCCTCCGTGCTTTGTCAGATCAATACCTGCTTCGATGCCGCAGCGGAAAGTCCGGGAAGTGGAAACTTGACGCTGACTAACCGGCGCGCGGCTGAGAATGAAACCACGTTAATGGTAATAATGACGGCGGCTCACCGGGAGATGCGCAACGCTGTCGGTGCGCGGCGCTGTTCTGCGCCGCACAAACCCCGCAGCAGGCCCTGTCCTCTCTGCCTGTCTCTCTCTATTAGAGCTCTCTCTCTCTTTCTTTCTCGCCAAACTATTTCTGCTATGATTCGAGGCTGCAAAGCAAAACGCATGTCAAAGCCTCCGTGTTTCCCTCTGAACTGAGAAAGGAAACGCCGGGGGAGCTGAGGAGCTCATGTCCACCGGCGAAGCCGCGTGCGTGTGTGTGGTTGCAGAAAACGTAACAATATTCACATCAACAGTCCTGCAGAGGCTCGTGTTTTCCTGTGGGCTCAACAAGCTTTTATCTCACTCGTTACTGAACCCCCTCCAGTGTTTCCCAGAGGAGAGAGAGGCGGGTTTGCTGTTTGGCGTCGATCATGAACGCCGTTTCCCATATCGCCTCCCGGTGACAAGAGTGGATTCTGTGTGTGTGTGTGTGCGTGCGTGCGTGCGTGTGTGTGTGGTGGTGTGGGGGGGGGGGTATTTTTTCACCTGAAACTACCCCCCACCCACCCAGTCCCTCGTTGTCCTCTCACACACATCGTCTCCAAATCTACTAATCTGGACGTTTCCTCGCCCATAAAATCAAACCCACCAATGCAGAAATCTCGATGTGTTTCCCAGCTCAGCTCAGCTCTCAGCGGCCGAGAGCTGTTGTTTTCCAGCTTTCACCCCTTCGTTTCTGAAAAAACAAGAAAAAAAAGAACCGCTGACCGTGTGTTTTACCCTTCACAGGGGCAAAAACCCAGTACCTCAACCAGCACAGTCGACGCCATGAATTGCCATTAAAATGTTGTGTTTCTTGCTGTTAGACGTGCGTTTGACACACACACACTCACACACACACACCAGAGGATAACTGTGCCTCCTTGTCGTGGCAGAAAACGTTCATGAGACAGTGACTTTGGGAGGCATTGCGTGTAAAGAAAATGTTCCTGTCGTGGCATTGGGTGATTCAAGACTCAAAACAGCCTCCAGAAACACACGCAGAGCTCGGGAGAGGTGCGCTTTGAGGCTCAGTTTCTCCGTGGCTGGGTGAACTTTATATCGAGCATATATTAACACTTTGTGGCCTGTTTTTTTTTTTTTTTTTTTTTTCCTCCTCTAAAGCTGGAGGACTCCATTTTGAAGGGACCGGGTGTGCAGCCAGTGACTACACAGCAACTCGTCTCAGGAAAGGAAACCCATCTGTTTTTCCGGGTAGCCTGCTGCACCATTTCACTGCCTCTCAGACGTGGTGTTGGTGGACATTTTTGAATTTCTTTCATTTAATTTATTTCTTCGCCTCATCCTCCAGGCGCATGTGTGCTGCCCAAGTGCGTGTCGGGGGTGGCGTTGGTGGTGGAGGAGAAGATGCCAGTTGTTGGCACAAGTTTGGCATGTGACATGTCATTGGTGATGGCAGCCCGGTTGAGGTTAATAATTGGTGCTTGTAATTAAGCCGAGGGGCGGGGCGATTTGTGGAGGTGTCGTGTGGTGGTCCGGTGCGTCTTGGAGGCTGTCAGCTCAGATTCTTTTTTATTTATTTTTTTTTTCTTTCCTTGAAGGGAGATTCACGGCCCCTTCTGTGCTCCATGCTGTGGACCGGCTGGGGAGGGAGGCAGTGGTGACGACTGGCAGCGCGCACAGCAGAGAGAGACTGGGTTTCAAGGGGCAGGCAGGAAATAGCCATTCAGCAGAGCAGAAATCCACAGACAGCGATTTATAAAGTTGTAGTTATCACAAAGCAATAAGGGGGAGTGTCGCTGGAGGAGCTCAACACGCCTGAATTTCTGTTTCAGGGGCCGCTGGACCAGGCTTTAGCGCATGTAGAGAGGAGGAGGGAGGAGGAGGAGGAGGAGGGAGGTGGAGGGGGGGGGGGAGTGAGTGAGTACGTTTCACAGGATCCAGGCCTAGTAGTATTGCCGCTGGGACTCTCCTCATCCGCTTTCAAAAAATTGGAAATTGGCACATTTAAACGTCAAAATGAACGGGTTGAGGGTCATGTTTGCGGTGGCCGACACCGGAATGGTAAGATTCTCGCGACAGATCCCGTGTCATTTGGCGTTTTCTGCGTGATTTTGTTGTTTGATGCAAATATAGCCTGCATCTGTCGGACGGAAGCCTGTGTGTAGCTGTGGGTGTGTGAACTTGGTTCGTGTCGTCGTCGTCTCGTGTTATGTAGCGTTTGTGTTTCTGTCTCGTGCAATCATGGAGCCACTGCAAGCCCACAACAGACACACACACACACACACACACACACACATGCAGTTGCACACACTATACACGCGCGCGCGCGTCTTATATACGCGCGCGCGCACGAACGGGTCCATTTTAATTCCAGTTGGTGGTTACAGCGCCGACGTGTTAACGTCGGGTTGATTTTTAACATGACGCGCTATAATAATCTTACTGTTTTTATTGTGTGTGTACTGTATGCATGTGTGTGAGTTTCCCGCGGCTGACCTTATCATGCTTTATATCATTTTCATCATATGGCGATAATTGTCCTAAAAGGCTTCGAGGTTGTGGTGTTTGCGCAGAATCTCTCCCTGAAAATGTCACGTTAGGTCGATCCGTTCATCGTCAGTGAGTCTTGTTTACGTTTTATTTTGACATCATATAAAGGCAGATTGTGTTGTTTTTACGGATTTTATGCGTGAGCTGTTCCTCTGTCACATTTAAAAATATCTAATTACCAGCTGCCTGGGAAAACTTTAGATAAGCTGCAGCAATGTGAGAACAGATTGTAACAAGCATGTTATGCAAAAAAAAAAATGGCTAAAGTTACATTTTTTTATAGGAAAATTATGGTAGGATTATATAAAAAATATAAATTAAACCAAATCACAAATGAGTTCCACTGGTAATTGTTGGAAGTCCTATAGACATATTATAATGAGCTTTGATGTAAGGAAATATGCAGTTTATTTTTATAGTCCAAACTTTGGTGTTTATGATTTTTTGGTGTGAAGAATGTACACTGATAATTTTCTGTTTATGTTTCAGGGGGGAACCATGCCAGCATGAGTGGGCCTTACGCAGGCCCTGGCAGGGAGACTCATCAGTCCAGCTGCCCTTTGACCCCCGGCAGTGACCTCTCCACCCACTCCTGCTCCTCCAGACACTATGACCACAGGATCGGCCTCACCATGTCTGCTGCCACCTCCCCCCTCAAGCATGCATCCGTCTATGGGTTCACACAAAGGGACCACTCCTCCTCCTCCTCTTCTTCTTCCTCCTACAGTCCCCTCAGGAGGCTGCAACATCTCACCACCATGGTGAGCCAGCCTGACCTGGTCCTGCCGGTGAGGGAGCCAGAAAGGAGCTGGGAGTGGGGGATGAATAAGAAGGAGAAGGGGAAGGAAATGGAGAGAGACTCCTGGGCTGATTGCACTAGCAGTGATTATTCTGGCAAACAGAATACAAGCAGGGAGGAGAGCTTTGGCAACTCTTCTGCTGGACAAAAACAACCTGTGGTCCAAACTAGAAGTAGGGACGTGCCGGCAGCCAATCGGAGCGATCCCGTCATCTCCGAGAAAAAGGCAGAAGGTTGTTTCTCATGCCCGCCTAGCCCGGCCTTCTCTCTCGATAGCAACAGCCCCTTTGCTAACGGCTTCCTCCACTTTGAATCCTCTTTGTTTGAGGATGAGGACAATGATGAAGAGCGGGAGGCTATGTCAACTACAGGAGGCTTGCAGGACAAACAAGAGGGGGCTGGTAGCGCTCGTCAGTCCACTCCTGGAGGCTTAAATTCAGACTCCAAGGATGCTACCCTGTCGTCAGCCAAGGTCGTCACCAGGTCCCAGTCCTCGGGTCAGCGCAGGAGATACTGGGATGGCTCGGATGATGACTGGGAGAGCGACACTGAGCTGTTCCTGCTTGGGGATAGTCCCTCAAGGCATTCAATGGCAAGTTTTACCCTTATTACCCTAAGTAAATTTGTCACAAAAGAACGGCTTTTCAGTTTTTTAGAAACAGCAACAATTCTATTAGACATACAGATTTCTTTCAGACGCAGAGACACACAACAAAGTAAAACTTCAAAATGGCCCTTTACATAACATTTTCACAAACAAACCATGTGTCATAACGGAATAGTGGTCATTGTAAATAATAGGTCAGCACAGACAATACACGGCTCCACAGCTGTAACTCTGTAATTAATAAACATGGTTTTCTTCTTTTTACTAAGAACCGAAGGAAAATGTTCATCTACTCCAGAGGTTTTTTTAAACTGAGGAGAGTTGACGGGTGGTGCAAAGATGTGAGGCTTAACATGCTGTACCACGTAAGGTGAAAGGGACGGGAAGTTAGTTATTTTGGATTGGCCGCTGATTTGGCCTGCTCATCTACACAGCTGCAGCAGTGGAGCAGTGGCTGCTTATGGAGGCAATTAAGGTACTAAAAAAAAAAAACATAGCGCCTGTTCAGAAATCACACTCTTTCTTCTCTGAGTCATAACTCACACACACTAACACACAGACATGATACACATATTTTGAGATTCAGTGTGACTTACATTACATGAGGATATTATTATCGCCAATGTCCATCACGATTAAATGTCCAGAAATCGGCATAGAAATCAAAGAAAAAAAGAACTCCAGAACTTGACTGAGAACCATCACATTTTTATGTTTTCTTCAGTATCTAAGTAATACTGTAAAGTTGTCTGTACATCCATGGGTACATTACAAACAGGAACTGCTAATAGCTAATTTGGCATGCTTATATGGTGCCAATTTGCCAAAATGCAAACAAATATAGGCAAAAAATTATATACATTCATATACAGATATTTACTCTATGTTGAAAACCTGTGGACATACAGACAAAAAAACTCAAACTCAAAACAATTCTAGTCAATTTTGTCCAGTGTCAGACATTGGAAAAACCCAGACCTACTCTAATAAAGGCCTGACTCGCAAGACATCAAATAGGTATTTTCCTCTACAGGAACATAACGATCTGTAAGGTGTATTCATAGTCATGGGTTCTGCTTTTTTTCCAGTGTTGTCTGCCTGTTTTAAGGGCCACATTCCTCAAACCAATTTTTTTGGCACTGCTCAGGAGGTGATAGTAAAATCCAAAGAATAAGGAGAGAGCAGCCGCCCATAACCGATGTAGTCGTTTTACTTCTGTGAATCAGTGTTTCAGCACGTTTTGCCTTCTCCAGGATAACAGCCACTTATCATCTGAATGACAGAATAGGACAGGTGATTCAAATCAGTGAGCACACATGGCAATCAGTGTGAGCACAGCAGATGTTTTGACCTGTCATAGCAGGAAAAGCACAGGTGTTACTAATAACATTAACGATGGGTCAATTATATTCCAATGTCCGAGTAAGCCATGACAGTGTGACAGAGAGCCAGCACGCATAGTACCAGGAACCTAAAGTTGAAGCAGCTAAATGGAATTCAGCCATCATTTATTCTATTACTTACACCTGTGCTTTTCCTACTGTGAAAAAGGCCCATGGAGGCTGGGTCATCGAGAGCCAACAAAAGTCCTCACTTGTCGACATGGAACTGCAAAGAAGCAATTAGCAGATTTTGATCACATTTATCTGCATTGATGGCATGGTCACAAGAACACCTATTTAGTTACAAATTCACAGTATTTTAAAAGAATTTTACACCCCTTCCAGACCAAGGGAACTACGTGGAAAAAAACTGTGTTAAGAGGTTGGTAGGCGGCTACCAGTGTTGGGCAAGCTACATGGAAAGTGCAGTGAGCTAAGCTACCAGTTACCCCACATTAAATGAAGCTTCACTACACTGAAGCAAGCTAAGCTACAGCAACATGGCAAATCGCAACATTCAGCACTGATTCTGTGCTCGGTTCAGTAGAATGTTCAGTTTGTTATCAGTTCAAGCTGTCACATTCAACTCAGTACAAACCTAGCATATATAAGCACTGTTTATAAGGGTAATATTTCAGCAGCCTACTATTTACAACAGAGTTATCACATCATGATTGTTTGTGTGGCTTTCGCTTGCTTTTAAAAAGCTTTTAATGAGGAAGTAACGTACTCTGAATCATGACTGACCTGACGACGATGCGCTCAGTCACCAGTGAGAGGAGCCCTGCTGCTAAAAGCTACTGATTCAGTCAGTGACATTGGTGATTCTGTACAGTCAGATTCATTCATACATGTACTTAACACCTCTACAGGCTAGCTATTTCCCTCCTGCTTCCTGTTTTAATACTAAGCTGAGCTAATCATCTCCTGGCTATAGCTTCATATTTAACAGACAGATATGAGAGTGATATTGACGTTCTCATCTAACTCAAGGCAAGAAAGCGAATACACTTATTTTCCAAAATGTTGAACTATTCCTTTAAACATGCTTTAGCCAGGGTTACATCATAGCAGCAGCCAGTATCAGCCCTCTGGCCAGTCCTGCTACATGCCAGCCATAACTCAGGCCTTCTCATGTACCCCGCACTCAACCTGCTGCTGTGAGCAGTTGGTCACATTTACACAAAGGATATAGAAGCCAGTTGTGCTACCAGGTTTTGGTTTGTGTTGTGGTTTGAAGCCCTTAGAGAACATTGTTGGTCGGAAACTGAAACCTTTGACTTCTTATGGGCAGAACATAAAAGGTAGAGAACCTTGTCTTCATGCAAAAAGCAAAAACAGTTTTTTGTCTTTGCCTCTTTTTCTGTACTGTTCAAACTAATGAAAATTATAGATGAAAAGCTAGCCAGTATTGGAGCATTATTGTTTGCTTTTGACCTTTTAGGAACAGTATATGGTCTAAACACAAAGGTTCAAGCTAAATACCTTTCAACCGCATGTCACATGTCTTCATTATCCGCGCTAACTAAGTCAGTATTGCTACCTTCAAAATCTTTTATGTTTTCAGGCATACACTTCTCAGTTGGTTCACATTTCCTGCCACAACAGTTCAGGCAAAGACCCAGAGAAATCTAGACAGGTCATCCAAGGTCAAAAAATCCCCTTCCAGGTAAACAAATCTCCTATTTTGGACTCTGAGCTTCAAAATAGGCATTAGTTTGTTATAGGTTATTGTGACTTGCACTATTAAAGTTACTTCTTTGGTGGTTGTTCATAAATGTAATATTTATGATTTTAAATACACAGTCTTTTATAGGATCAGTAGGTGTTTAACACAGGCAGATGTATGATCATCATCAGTGAATTGTCACATTATGGATTATGCAACATGCCTGTCTTTGAAAGGAGAGTAAATGCAGTGGGTCATGATGGACAAAAACATGTTGAAATCACAAGAGCGGCCAAAACATTTGTAGCTCTGATACAGAACGTTTGGTGAGAACACAAAAACTGTCTCATTTTCATACGTCTCATTGCAGTTTTTTTCTCCATTTTCATGTTGTCAACAGCAGAACAACCTCAAGAAAAAGTCTTTGCCGCCTGTGAAGTTTTTAGAGGGTGAAGTTATTTGGGCAAAGTTCAACCGAAGACCCTGGTGGCCCTGTGAGGTGATCATTGACCCCTTACAGGGAATCTATCACAGATTGAAAGGTGGGCCTGAAACATTGTTGACTTACTGTGATAACCTCGACTAATGCATTGTATATGGGTTGCTTTGAATTGTTTGATATGCGCTATGGATTATTTTGGTTGCCAGTTAATTGACATCCACAGCTGATAATAGCAGAGCTGTTTTGTATCATGAAAGTTGATTAAAAATACATAACAATGCTTATAATACGATTGTTTGAGATAATAATTATAGACCTAATATTGGACGCATGCTGAAAAACACATTCAGAAATTTATAGTTATTATGTTGTGAACTTTTTCCTATAATATGCCATTATTTGGCATGCCAATTGCCCCATTAGGTCAGGTTGCCAAGTGGAGAGAACCATCATGCTAGAAAAGTTTCAAACCATTATCAAATGAGATAGTAATTTAGAATATAAGTGTAAATATCATATTTTCTCATATTGCTATCAAAAACTACTACTAAATACTTTCAACCACTGGATCTCTTCCTTCATCACTAGTCATCCCTATTGAAAGCAGTTGCATTGTATTATGTTTTCATGCTATAAAAGTGTCAAGTGTCCACTTGATGTTTGTGGATTTCTATAGTTAAATTGTAGTAATACAATTGCCACAAACTGCTGGTATTGTAGGTTTAAGTTTCACAGTTGTAGTCTTTTGTTTACTTCCACTGTCTAGTAAATCATGTATACATTTAAGAAAAAATGCCCACTATAGCCATTTCTTCAGCTGATGATTAATATTTTGGCCATGTAACAACATGTCATGCTCAAAATTCTGACACTAGTATGCACATTTGATTGTAGAAATGTAGACATACATTTTAAAGCTCCCTTTTCTTAGTTGATGCACTCGTGTATTTCTGTGCAGAATGATGTAGTTTTAATTTGCATTTCATGAGATTGAGGCTCATGTCTATTGTCTTAGAGCCCAATGACCGGCCCTGTCGGCTCTACCATGTCAGGACCTTTGGGGAGCCCGTGGAGCTAACCTGGGTGGAGGAAAAAGCAACTCATACTTTCCATGGAGGTTTTGAATTCGAACAGCTCCCCCTACTGCGCCGGAGGGGGAAGCAGAGGGAGCAGAGCTACAAATACACTGTAATTACTATTTTATGAATGATGGGTTACTACTTGCATGCCCTAATAAAAAGTTAGTCTAAATCATAATTGCCACTGGGTGATCATCGTGTTGGCCAATAAAAGAAACTTGGATTTGTTCAGGAATAACTCAAGTTATAATTGGTGATCATGAACAACTTTTCATAACATAAACTAATATTTTATGTGTGCAAAGTTTGAGCAGTATTTGCATTTATCTTTCCACAGATTGCAAAGCGTTTTCAGGAGTCTTGGAAATCCAGTGTGGCAGAAGCTGAATCTGTTCTCCCAGAGAGACCCAAAATGGCTTCCTCCATACCTTCGTCCATAGATGATGCCTTCCACCACAGTTCCACTCCAGAGAGAGTGAATAAGGCCCATCTAGCCTTTCCTCCCTCTACTTCACCCATCCTTCCTGAGACATCGCACATGACCAATGGATCCACTTCATCCCCAGTAATTTCATCCCCAATAACAACTCCAGCAAAGCCAAGCACTTTAAGGAAATCTTCAGGCAAGAAGAAACCAAGTAAATCGTCGAAGGACATGAGTAGTAAACACTCTAAAAAGACATTGCGTAATAGCCCTGACCAATCAGATAGAGACAATGGAGAGTGCCCATATTCTGACCTCGATTCAGTCCCTAAGATTTTGTGTCCTAAAGCACTTGAACGTCAGCCTAAGCTAGTTCCGACTCAGCCATCTGTTACAGTTGTCAAAGAGGCGAAGAAGCAGCCAGAGATTCAGAGTGGTCTTTGGTTCAGTAAATCAGGCAAAGACAGACGGCCTAAAACAACCAGTCCGCTGCCAGACCGCACTCTCTTTAGTAAGGTTCCCTGTAAGAAGAAGAACTCATCTGTAGTAAGTAAAAAGATACTGGTTCCAAGTGCCTCCTCCTCTGGTGGTGGGCCCACTGACCAGTCAGGGTTGTCAGACAAGCATAAGACTCTGGTACCTGCTGAAACAAATCTGCTACCTGAACAGTCAGAAAATTTGAAGTGTAAAAACAGCCTGGTTGCTAATAGGCCTTTTGGTAGAACTGGCAATCCCGCTGACGATTCAGGATTGTCAGACAAGCAGAAGTCACTGGTCTCCGTTGAGACTGTTGTGCCCTCAGAGAAATGTGGATATTCAAAAGGTAGACAGACAGTCAGTAAAAAAACTACCACTGTTACTGGCATGCCATCTGACAAATTAGGTAGCTCAGATGTTAAAAAGGCATTAGAGCCCAGCATGACAGTCAGTATCAATGACCAATCCAGGTTTTCAGAGAGTGTAAAGAGTGTCAGTCGAACTGAACATTCTGACATGATTGCTAATAAAAAGGTGAATGTAATTGACAGGATTTCTGACCAAGCAGAAGAAAAACAAAGTAACAAGACTTCGGCATCCAGTTCAAATGTTGACACTGCTGACCCATTAGCAAGGCTAGAAAAGCAAACAAGCCTGGTCTCTAACTGTAGACAGCCCTTTGTCAAATTAATACGCAAGGACATAAAGGGTAAGAAGTTCTTAAACTCCAGTATAACCATTAGTCCAACTGACCAACCTGGATGTACAAAGAATGAAAAAACACCAGATAGTAATGAGACTAAAATGTCCTCTAAACAATCAGATCGGGTGGACAGCAAGGCAAGTGTCTCCATAGATCAGGCAGTCAGTTCAGAATCCATAAAGGTCTCAGTTAAAAAATTAAAAGCAAGTGGTGGGACTGGAATTCTTCGTCTCTCATCAGAATCATCACAAGAGAAAACTATTGTTCCCTCCAATGTGGCAAGTGTGTATGATGAGTTAGGTAGCCCAGAAGCAGAAAGGATGCCAGATTTAAATGTAAGCCCAAACAATGTGAATTTCTCATCCTCTAACCAATCAGATCAATCAGAAGGAAAGAAGACTCCTGTCTCCAATGTAACAAGCATGTCCTCTGACCAATTAGGCAGCTCAGAGCCAAACATTACATCTGTCACTAGTACAGTTTTTAATTCAACTCCTCTGCCTTCTCACCAGCACAGGAATTCAGTATGTAGGAATTATCATGTGCCCGAAGGCCTGTCTTGTAAGAAATCCAAGAAAGTTGTCCACAAATCAAAGCTGGTTACAGATAAAGTGAATAAAGTCCTACTACATGAGCAGCCTGCGCACCTCCCAGCCAGCAGTCGGCTGATGACCAGAGCCCTGAAGGCCATGCAGGAGGTGGAACAGAAGAAGCGTGAAAAAGCCCGAAAGGAGGCTGAGCAGAAAGAACGCTTGAATCCATACAAAAAAGCTGAGGACCTTGTGTTCCATTCTGCGCGTAACTCCGGTTGGAATCCTGAGGCCAAACTGAACTTTTCCACTAAAGTAAAAACTCTTGAATCTCATGGTAATGACAATGGCGAGTATGATCACTTTTCACAGGACACCTTTTCTAGCGGTAGCTCCCCCTCTTTGATGCTTTCTGATTCAGTTGACTTTGAAGCTGATGTCAAGAGTGAAGATGAAGACCTCTCAATATCCTCAACTCCACCAATGGACTTCATACCCCTTACTTCTAGGGTAAAGACAAAGAAGGAAGATCAGTCCTCTGACAACTGCTCCTCATCCTCACCTTCCTCACCATTTTCTTTTATAAATGCCTTTAAAAAAGTGGAAGAGGTTTCCTTCCAGTCCCTGACAAATGAGGGTGATGGTAAACCCATCTCTTTCAAACCAGACACAAACTACAAGTTCAGCACTTTTCTAATGATGCTGAAGGACTTGCATGACACTAGAGAGCGAGATGGGACCCCCTTAGAACTGGAAATTGGGCCACCAAGTGCACATGTTAAGGAGGAACCCATAGTGATGCCTGGGGACCCTATAGCCACAGCCCGAGATCAACAAATTGAACAAGTTTATAACAGTTCAAGTCCAGAAAAAATCAAAATCACACACAATGAAGACAGCACAAGTCAGGCGTCCAAGAGGCCCTATAACAGAAGGAGCAGCTCCACTGGGGTGAAAAAGAAAGTCAACCGCAAAGTGCCTTGTCGTCCTGCCAGGTCTGGACCTGGTTTCCCAGGACTGGAGTCTTTGCCAGCAATGGACTCTTCATCAGGAGTGGATTGCTCATCAAGAGTCCAGTCCCTTTTGGGCATACAGACTAGCAACTGGGAGAGACAGGCAGGAGGTGGTAAAGGAGTGGTTGGGAATGAGGAGGATAGGTGGAGCAGAGTAAATGAGAATTTACAGAACATGGTGCCTTTGGAGCAGAGGGGGTGCGACACTATGCTGTGTCTGGAACAGTCAAATGGCCTTGTTCCAGACTGCACCGAGACTAACACAAGCTTGATGCGCAACGCTGGAGAAGGTGACAAAGCTCCAACAGGTAAGAACAATCTAGTTTAGAGTCCGTGCATAGAGGTAGATACGTGAGACAAAGATACTCGCTTTATGGTGAAAGAACGAGGTGCATGCTGATGCTCTAAAACAACTGGAAGTAAGTTATTGCAATAACTAATAAATAACTATTTGGCCTGCAATTTGCATCAAAAAGGTAACTCAGTCGAGTCTTAACACACAGACATGAAAAACACACTTTTAGATTCAGTTACACTTTCCAAGGATATTGTTATCTCCAATGTCCATTAGACAATAGAGGTCCATAAATCTGCTTAGAAATCATAGAAAAAAGAGAACTTGCCTGAAAATCTTGACATTCTTAAATTTTCTTCAATAGCAAAGCTATCCACTAAATTGTGTGTACATTGTGGGCACCTTGCATACAGGAACTGCTAATAGCTAATTCAATATAATTTTAATGGTGGCAATTTGCCAAAATGTAAACAAAAACAGGGCTAAAACAAACGGGGCTCAAGTTGTAGCACACAGCTAACTTATTGACAATGACAAACAACGGCAACATTCTACTTTCTGTTTACAGAGAGGTAGGTGGGGGTGGCAGATCGCAGTTGTCTCCATTTTATCTAAGAGTCAAAAGCGCAGACTGGTGTGTTAACACTTTACATTTTGGTAATGAACATAAACTACTTAAACAGAAGTTAATTTAAAGTAACTGAAATATACCATGTATATACCATAGCAATGGAAAGTATGTTTTTTTTAATGACTGACAAGAAGCCATATTACGCTTTTTCAGGTTATCCCGGCCCTTTATTGTGTATATACCATATTTGTGCGTCTTGCAGGTTGCAGAATGTGCTTTTCATTTGTGAAGGAATGTTAGTTGGTTTCTTGTTAGACAGATGGTCCAATTTGACCACCAAAATCAGCGCATAATTATTCCAAACTAATTATTTTCTTATTTGTGGTCTGATCAACAGCAATTCAGTGCCCCATATAGTATGCTGAGTTACTGTAGCTGTCATATACCATCCAGCTCACCGGCAAGACAATGAGGTGAAGGGGCTCACAGCACTGGGTGTATAAAGAGAACTGGTAACAGCGGCTCGGGCAGGCTTCCTGGACGTTGGCCAATCAGAAGAATATGGGCTTTTAGGGAGGGGAGCCTTAAAGATACAGGAGCTAAAACGCCTTGTTTCAGACAACGGATTAACTGAGGGTCTGCATAAAGGGCCAGTATAAGATAAATAAGGATTTTTTTTAACTGTGAATCATGCAAAGCTTCTCTAGTGGAATCCCAGAATAAAAATATAGAGCTGGAAATGAGCATAATAGTTCCCCTTTAAAATGGTCCAACAGGACACCTTAAACAGTTTCATATGAGATTTTAACGAGTGCTATATTAAACTGCAGGTATCCAAAGAAACAGTTCTTTTTATGGTTGCTACTTACTAGCAGTTAAGCTAACTCTCACAGATGAAACTCACCACAGGTTAAACAGACTACAAATTAACTTCAACAAATGGATGAGAGTTTGAACACCGCTCTCTTTGCTTGTGGCAAGTAGCCATGGTACAGTTGCAATATTACACTCTATGATACATTCAAGTCAATTGACAAAGGTCTGTGAAGTTCAGAATAATCAGTATAACAGCTGTGGTGAGACATTAGACATTTTCATTTTCTATACTCAATGTAACGCACTATAAACAACAAGAATTAAAAAAAAATAGTGTCTTTTCTTATATATCCTTTTTCAGCACATAAACGAATTAGAAAACCAAGCAAGAGGCTGATTGAATGGACTGAAGAGTATGATCAGATTTTCTCCACGAGGAAGAAGACCAAAAAGCCTCTCCAGTTGATTGGAAAGGTAAAAATCATGCAAAGTAAGATCTGTTGCAACTTTATAATTATATGTTGTTATAGATGCATAATACTATGGTATTTAGCATTCAGCATCACTTTTTGCAGCTATACATGAAACTTTTATCACTGATTGACAATTAAATCCCGTCATTTGTTTTTCTCAGGCCACTCAGCCACTTACCTCTGTGTCTGAACCCCCGGGATCGGACACAGATGCACATGACCACCCATCCTTGAACTTACTTCCTGAAATACAGACACCACCGCCTGAGGAAATTGCTGCAACAACGCCCTCTGAACTACAAATTCCCAGCACTGAAAACACATCTCCCCAAGATGCACCAGTGCTTTCCATCGACACACTAACCCCTCCTCCTGAAGCTGACCCTTCGCTGTCAGAAGTCCTCGTCAAAGACACCGGTAAGGCATTGTTTGTGTATTTATCTTTGCAAATTAACTGTATTAAAAGATACAAAGACTGTCAGTGGAAAAAAAGTCTTATGTCAGCAAAAGTTAAGTCTTGTTGGTTAATGCCAATACACTACATGGGCAAAAGAATGTGGACACCTGAACAAACTGTGTAAACACCGAAACATTACATCCATATGTGACTGTTGAACATGTCTTTCTAAAACCTTGGGCAATATTCTCGTGCTACAAAAGTCTGCACTCTTCTGGGAAGGCTTTCAACAAGATCATTAATGAGGCTGGCAACTGATGTTGGGCAATAAGGCCTGGCTTGTAATCGGCGTTCCAGTTCATCCTAAAGGTGTTGAATGGGGTTGAGTAAAATATAATAATAATGCATTAATTATTTTGATGTGACATTTGATTCATAGGAAACGCTCCTGTGCTGGGGAAGAAGCGGAAGAGGAAACCCACTCAGAAGATCCTGGAGTACTGTCTGGAGGCAGAGGCCTCAACAAGCCCCAAGAAGAAGGTACAACATGGACATGTTCTGTTGTGTGTACATTTACTCATCTGTGGTGTATCTGGTACATCTGTGTGATGTGTGAGTATAGATACTCTTAGGTACCAGTTTATTAGATATGCAGTCCAATACACAAGCTCTCAAATTAATAAATCTTTGTTATGCTCATAATGGTCTGTTTTTATCAAGGCTAATGGATTATGTTGAGAGTTGTTTACAATATTAAAAAAACATACATATTGGCAAGATCTCAAAATCTCTTTAATACAGTCCAGTAAAACAGCAACACTAACTGCAGCCTCCAAAATGACCATAGAGTTTAATCCCACAGTATCAACAATAACTCAACATTTTAAGCTTCACAAAGACAGTATTTATTTGATTGCACCTGCATGCCGTTAACAGCTGCTTAACATCAGGCTGTCGGTCGCACTGGCAAGACTGCTGAATACAAGTAAAATAAAGTAATGTGGTGTATTTAGTTGTCTGCAAGCCATGCTATATGTTAAAAATACATAAATCACAAAGAAACACGTGTAAACGATACAAATAAATTATTTATAATTTGAATTGTTTGGTATGAAAATTAACCTTAAATTGTAATAAACAATCTAAGAAGTACTTCTTACTTCATAAGAAGTAAACTTTAATCGATTTAGCTGCTGCTGGAGGCAGACGTTACTCTTGAGCTCAAATTAGATGAGCTACATTTATATAGGGCTTTTATCCAAAGCGCTTTACAAGGTTTTTGCCGCTCAGTCACCCATTCATGCACACACTCACAACACTGATGGCAGCGAGCTATCACGCAGGGTGCTGGCCAACAATCGGGATTCATGTGGACAGGAGGAGGTGGGGATCGAACCGCCAACCATGTGATCAGTGAACGACCCGCTCCAGCTCCTGAGCCACAGCCACCCATTTTAAATCTGAGGTCAAGCAGTTCTTAAGTTTGATGAATATGCACGTCGTTACTTGTGGATGTCATTCTGCCTTTAAGCAAGTTCCACACAACATATGCACCATGGACAAGAACAAAATGAATATATGAAAACTGAACTTCAGGAAACTGGCATTTCAGTAAAAGGAGGTTGGTATATTAGACTGGAGGTAAAGATAACTTACTTTGACACTGGGAAATTATTAAATGATTGCTTTCTGAGTGATGGCACCCTTACGTTCACTGGTTTGGGAAACACCTCTGAAGCTTAAGAAGGTTCGTAAGATTGATTTTATCATCATTTTAGCCTAAACATGCTTTTGGGAAATGGGGTTTCAGGTTTTTCTGGATCTAACGAATCGCGCAAAACCACAAAACAAAATAATGCAGTTTAGTCTGCAGCAACGTGCAAACAACATGGAAACCGAGTACAAGGCAGAGAATAGCATGTTGTACAGACGTAATAGGTCGACCCAGTCCTGGCCAACACAGACCCTCAATGAAGAGGACGTAATGTTGAGGAACCATGCTATTCAGGATCAGTTAAGATGATAAAATAAGAAAACCTTTCAAGGGTTAGGTGTCAGAATGATGTTTTTATGCTGTCAGTTTGACAGGAATAGTTTTTGATAATCTTTCTCTTGTAACAGGTCAAAACACTGAAGAACAATTCAAACCCTGATCCTCACTCAGGTCAGTGAATCATCTTACAACCGTGTGTATTATACTATAGTGCAATTCGGAATAATAATTGTTTTTCTTTGGTACATTTCTGAACTTGAAAAGTAATTTCTCTTGTTTCCAGAATTTAGGAAATTCTTTAGGAATATATTTAGGAAATATTTTTGAAATAAAGCAAATGGAAGCCATGTGTCCCGACTTTAGAAAGTGTATGAAAAGAACAGCTTAAGAAAAATGATGAGAAAAATCTGATTTAAAATGACACTGAATCTAAATTAGAATGATTTCTTTTTAGATGGAGTTTCTTGCTGTGTTGTGACTTAAATAAATAGTTGTGATGAATCTCCTAAACCTCCTTCTAACACGTCTTTCTTACACCCAGATTCTGGGCCACCGTCTTTAAAATCAAAGAGTAAGCAGCTCACAGCATGCAGCTCCACACCGACAACCACAGAGATTTCCACCTGTACGCCCACGCCCCCCGTTCAGACGGATCCCCCTCCCAGCGCCCCTGCACCCTCCTCTCCAGCGCCGGCCCCACCTGAACCCGCCCAGGTGGAGACATCATCAGCAGACATTGAGGCTCCTCAAACAGAGGACAATAAGACTCATGAGGTCAAAAAGGACACATCAGAGTCAGAGGTCAGCCATTGTTGCAATTGTTCTTCTCCTGTTCAGACTGCTAGTTACATTAAATAACTATCTACTCTAATGTTGGAGTGTATTTAGTTCGAGGTTAACCTTCAGTGCAGTTCTTAGGACTGATTCTGAGACTCTTATTATTATTTTATTTATTTATTGCTTTATGAATGTTTCCCTTCTGTCTTAAGGGTGACCCGTCCAGCGTGGATCACAGCTTCTCCTCCATAAAGGACGACTTGTCGCTGTGTGACGACCCACTTTTACCCTCGAGGAGGATCATTGGGGACAGAGGAGGCCCTGCCTCCATGAAGGAGAACATATGTCAGGTGAGCTTCCCCAAGGCCCATTACTGATTACGTTCTCTTTAGGGATGAACAAGCCCCATCTTCTCCAAGCAGCCACAGAAACAGCTGAAAATGCTGTCGGCCTAATTTATTAACAATTTCAGTTGAAAGAACTACATGGCGCTCAATCTAACTTCAGGGTTGGCCGGGGCCAACAAAACAAACCAAAACAAATTTAACAAATATGACCTGAGGAAATCAAAGAAACCAAATTACGATAACTAACCTCCCTAAATGGGGCAGCCCACACCTAATACCTCGAGAAGAACAAAAGCCATCAGCATGGCAAAGGCTACATGTGATCCAAGTGAGGATACAAGTGTGGCCCAATGGCAGAGGAGGGAGGTGAGTGTTTCCCCCTGCCATGCTGCGACACCATCTTGGCTCCTTTATAAAGCGAGCTGTCATCAGTCATCACACTCCCGCGCGTGTCGCACGCCATGCATACTTTCACCTCTGCAACAAGATACAGCCACGGTCGTAGCACTGATGGAAAAAGGTCTTTAGAGCTGCGTCCTCTCCACTTTCAGAAGCTTCCTAAGTAAAGTTCTCACTTTCCCTGGCACCTTACTTTTTGGAGGACATTCAGGATGTATTTTAGCAGTGCTGGAGTTTATCTTTAGGAGACTGAACTGCTGGTGACACTGTGGGTTTGTTAATTAATTCAGTCCTCCTGAGAACCTTTGAAACAGCATATATATTTGTTTGTACAGCTGCAGTGTGCAGGCTGTCTCCTGTGTTAAGTGCTGAGCATGTAATTCATACATAGTCAGTTATTTTCTGATGTTGCTGTGTATTGGATTTCCGTGGAAAGAGTGTGCTGTAATGAGATTTATTTTCATTGTAATAGATATGTTTCATGTTATAGAGACATATTTTTTTCATTGTTACTACATACCAAATTAGGATTTTATTGCTATAACAATACATCACTTTATCTTGTTATATTACAGAACTTTCTCGATATTACACAGAATCACTTTATCTCGTTGAATCAAGAACATTTTCTCGTATAACATAAGAAAAAGATCCAGTCAGTGCCTAAAGAGAGATTGTAGCCCAGAGCGATCATATAATGATTGATGTAGACATGTGGCATGGTGCTTTTATGTATTATGTCAGGGGTAATTATGGGTTATTATTGTGTGTGAATTTGGTGTCAGATTAGATCAGTGATTGGTACTGGGCCGTGCAGCGTTGGCTACTGGACCGCAGATATGATCTGACACCTCCCGCCTGGAGCGGAGACCGAAGTGGAGTTTTACCGTCTTTAATCTGATTGTCTGTATGTGTCAGCGCTGGGACAGACTGGTGACCTGTTCAGGTATAGCCAGCCAGTCACACAATGTTGTGAGCAGGGATGGTCTCCAGTCACCCGCATAGAATAAGCAGGTTTAGATATTGGATAGACACGATAAACAACAGTTATTGTCAATAATTCTAACCAATGTGGACCGGATCCTTTTCTCATTTTAACATTTCCTGTTATGACAACATGCCACACTGTGGGAATATTTGTTAAGTATGAGTTAAACCTTTCACAACCTTCCCTTGTGTCGCCTCTTTCCATCTCTGCTGCTAGTGTCTCCTAGTGTAGCAGGTTTCCATTTAAAATGACTGACATCTTGCTGCTTCCTGCCATTGTAGCTGCATGTCTGAACGTATCGTACCACGGTGTGGTAGTTTACTTTGGGAAATTACTGTTTAAGTTCCAATAGCCCTGCGTGAGGAATTTACAGTTTGCCCTTATACATATATACTTATACATCTAACTTAAATAAACAAACAGAAATATATCCTCTCCAGCTGAATATTTAAACAATACTAGTACATTTTGTAATTTTCCTTTTTCTCGATATAACGTGATAATTATAAATCAATGAGTCAAACTGAGTTTTAGCACAATTCACTGTACAAAATATATATACATTTCATTAAATTAAAATTAAATGAATCCATACAATTATAACAATAATTGTGATTAATTTGGTGGATGTTTGGTTCCAGAGTGGCTTACAGCACCCTGAATACATATTGTAATAGTTTGTGGATCCCAAGTAAAAAATACAGCGAAAATAACGGGTTTTACCCATCAGACTGCACAGGAAATGTAAACCCAACACACAGGGCCACTTTCACAGCTACTTTGAATCACTCTTATTATATCATGTCTTAGCGTGTGTTTTTTGTCCCAGGTGTGTGAGAAGACGGGGGAGCTGCTGCTCTGTGAGGGTCAGTGCTGTGGAGCCTTCCACCTGCCCTGCATCTCTCTGGCCGAGGCCCCTAAAGGAAAGTTTGTCTGTCCGGAGTGCAAATCAGGTACGTCTGTGTTTAAGCTTTCCAGGTTTGCTGTGTTAAAGTAATACAACTGAATTAAATAAAAAGATTCATTAAGCATATTGCAAAGTTCTTCCACCCCAGAAAGTCTTACAGACTCTGACTGTGAAAGAACCCAAAAAAATCTTGTACACTTTTACTCACTTTAAGATGTTTCGGTCCTCCGACCTTTTATCAGGTAAAATTCATACAGGCGCAAACAACCAGTTAGTAAAGAAGAATAGTACAGTAACTTTACCTGATGAAGGGGAGGTGATTGACAGTGTGGAGGCTTTCTTTGGTTCTTTCCCCGTTTTCCTTTTACTTGTTGGATTGACAAACTGGAAAAGTTTTCATTTCTTCTCATGCCTTGGGTTGGGTAAAAAATGAAAACGCAAAAAATAGACCAAAAAAGTTAAAATTATAATTTTTATATTTGTCTATCGAACAAAAGATACATTTAGATAATTTTCAGTTATTCTTAAAATGGAAATTTTAAGAAGCACACCTACATCATTTTACCACTGAATTGAAGTAATTTCCATCAAGTTATGAACGAGTCGTAGTTCAAACTCTCAGGATTTGAGACCTGTTCTTGAAAACATGGAGCCCGTTCTTGGACCACATTAACAATAAATAGTGACTATGAACGTCTTGTATCATGCTCAACATGTATACCTACTTTACTTTTCTGATGAAACACGCTGTTAATGTATTCACATTATTACTCTTATTTAATCCTACAACTGTAGGTATTGACTACATAACATTTTTATGTTTTTAGTTTTGATTGTATTGTTATATTATTTATGGAGATATAGGGGTTTGTAGGTTAGCTTGGGGGTTAATGGGTGTTCAGGTGTTTAAAATATTGTATTTCTGTTTTAGATCTATTAAAAAAGTATCTGATAGACGGTACAAAGGTACAAAAGGTGATGATTTTATTAATTTTTTCCCTCTCAGGCATCCACACCTGCTTTGTGTGTAAAAAGCGCAGTGAGGATGTGCGGCGCTGTATGATCCCTGTGTGTGGGAAGTTTTACCACGGGGAGTGTATCGCCAACTTCGCCCCGACCGCGCCTGTAAACCGAGGCTTCCGCTGCTCGATCCACGTCTGTCTCACCTGCTTCATCACCAATCCCAACAGCTCATCCATCTCTAAAGGTAGACCAGAGGACACTCAGATGTAATAGCCTGGGTTTGTTTTGCACACCTTCCATGCCCTGACTGTCCATTTGTTCTCCTGTGTTTGTCTGTAGGGCGTCTGGTACGGTGTGTGCGCTGCCCGGTAGCCTACCATGCTACAGACCTCTGCATGGCAGCAGGCTGCGTTGTCCTGTCCAACAACAGCATCATCTGTCCCAACCACTTCACCCCCCGCCGCGGCGTCAAGAACCACGAACACGTCAACGTCAGCTGGTGCTTCGTCTGCACCGAAGGTACAGCTTTAGGAACACGTGGAGTAATTTCAGCCCCACCTGATTCATTGACGATGAGAGGATTGAGAGCAGTCTCATGTCTGTATGGTAAACATGAAGCTAGCGCCAGGACCTGGCTAACTTAGCGTAGCAATAGCAGGAACCAGTTGCCTGACGACCAGCAAAGAAAATAAAAATGCTTTCAACCCAGTCATACACTTTCAAACACCCTGGAGTTTCTCTTGAGGTAATAATTTGAACAAAGGTCTTGCACACCATAAAGTCTGACTTTGAAAGGACCAAACAATCCTGCACACTCTCCATACGTATTTTTATCCGAAAACTTAAATAAATGTGAGTACAAATGCAATATTTTTTCAGGTCTTTCACAGTTTTATTTTGTGTGGAAAAGGGCAAATAAATAAAGACAGGAACCAGGATAAATTGATAGTGAAAAAAAGCGACTGTACATATGATTTACAAACTCAAAAAAGCGGATTTAGCATCTAGTTACTCCTTAAAGTTACAGTAATTGATTTTTCTGGCCACTAGGGGGCAAAATAATCTGGCTATTTAGCTGCTAGATGTTTCACTTTCTTGACCAGCTTGTCCCTAACTTTGTCTGTCTGCTGTTTGGTGCTTGGCACTTGTTCCTGACGCAAACAGTAAACTGTTTTGTAATTGTAATTGTAAAACCAAAACCATGTGCTAAAAGAGGGCAAAAATGCTCCTCACAGATATTACAGAAAGATTGTGGTAACCTTAATGTAGCGCTCACGAAACAGTAGCTAGCCAAATTTCACATGCACCCACTAATAATCAACAGTTAAAACAATGCTGTTCCTCCTCCTGTGCTGCAGGGGGCAGTCTGCTGTGCTGCGAGTCCTGTCCTGCTGCGTTCCACCGGGAGTGTCTGAACATGGAAATGCCTAAAGGCAGCTGGTACTGCAACGACTGCAAGGCTGGGAAGAAACCTCGCTACAAGGACATCCTCTGGGTGAAGGTTGGGCGATACAGGTTAGAGGGCTAATCTACAGCAGCCACCACTACTACTAAAAAATATTTGCTCAGTTTCCTGCTGTGATGACATTTTTTTCATTTGAACAAAGTTCTTTTCACATCATAATATCTTATTATGGTTTTGAGTGAAAGGTCTCAAAAACTATTGAATAGATCGTCATGAAATTTGGCACAAACATTCATGTTCCCCAATTGATAATTGTAATAACTTTGGTGATCTTCTAACTTTTCCTCTAGCATCATCATCAGGTCAAAATTTGAATTTGTCAAATACTTTGGCATCTGACCAAATACCTGCAAAACGTATTCCCTCAGCATGCGCTATACTTTGTGTTTGTGAGTTTGTCAGTCGGTGATATTTTGGTCGTTATTTCTACACACCACATTGTTCGACGTTACAACAACAAATGACTTTTAACTCACACCAAAACTCTTTCTCATTATTTTACGCAAAGTCTCTACATTACTTAGTATCGTAGCTATTCAAGAATACTGCAACATACTGTATGTGGGTTAAACAGATAATTAGATCTCTGAAACAGTTCTGTCACTTCCAAAAAAATAAGGCTTTCCAAGCTTTTCCAAACCTTCAACACAGACACAAATCTGGCAGAGGCAGCTGCATTATCACTCCTGTCCAATAAACACGTTTTATTAAATCATTAATCTACCATTGTTGTACAGTTGTTTTCCTTTTGTGTTTTATCCTTGAAGGTGGTGGCCAGCGGAGGTCAGCCATCCCAAAACAATCCCGGAGAACATCCAGCGGATGAGGCACGATGTCGGGGAGTTTCCCGTTCACTTCTTTGGCTCCAACGACTACCTGTGGACCTACCAGGCCAGGGTCTTCCCTTATATGGATGTGGACGCCAACAGCAAAGAAAAGATGGGGAAAGGCGTTGATGCCACCTACAAGAAAGGTATCCAGTGTGCTTCTTCAACACATCCTGACCGTGAAATTTATTTGGAGTCTTTAAGTGAATTTTGTCTTTAATTGTTTGTATGTGTTTCGTTATGTGGTCGGTTGTGTCTTCAGTTTGAACCTGTTAAGATGACTTGATATTGCTGAGTCTCTTGACTGTTGATCTCCCTCCTCAGCTTTGGAGGAGGCGGCTGTGCGATTTCGTGAGCTGCAGGCAGAGAAGGAGCTTCGGCAGCTTCAAGAGGACAGGAAGAACGACAGGAAGCCTCCTCCATATAAACACATTAAGGTCAGGGAGAAGACTTGCAGTCTTACTTCATGTCTTTGTCTAGTGCAAAAGGCTTCATCCTCCAGCTTTCTTCAAAAGTGAAGCAGTGGTGTCTGTTCCAAGTTTGGTCTTTAATTATAGCGTCCCGTTTATCTTGAAGGACACAGTACATGGCTGGGTTTTACCTAATAATCCCAGTTTGCTGCATTTAAACTGGTAAGCCTCCAGTGTCTTCAAGTCTGAAAAATGTGAGCTAAAAATATGCTTCTTGCCGATGGAAATAATGTAGTAAGCTAGTTTGGTGGGCATGCTAATGTGTGCAGCAGTTAGAGCAGCGGTTCTCAAACTTTTTCTGTCATGCCCCTCTTTAAAAGCCCCTCCACCACACGTAAACAGATGAATTCTGATCCGCGACTGCGTCAGGGCAAACACGCGGTTTAATCCATTCTTCATACTTTCGCTGTTGTGCTTTTGGTTCTGGAAAAAGAGGCAGAGTGGTGACTATAACACATGCTGTGGAAATGTAAGTTTTGAGTTTGCATTAAGTGGGGAAATTAGGAATAAAGGCCTGTCTCTAATATAAGCCTGTTCCCCATGAAGGCCTGGTCACTATTTATGGTGGGAATTATGGTATGTTAATTTATTAATTATTTATTATTCTGGTACTGAGCATTAGCATACTTAAAATAAAATATTGAAAAGTCATGCTAAATAATACGAAGCTCTGATTGACTTGAAAGATGACTTGGTATATTGACTTGAATAGATTTAAAGCTAATTGTTGCATTTGCAATTGCATTTGTGACACCTCTTCAGATTCACTCCTTAAATGTGATCAGAAATCTAAAAATTGCACATATGTGAGCGTTCATGTTTCCCTCCACCTTTCTGACTCATCCAGGTGAATCGACCAATAGGAAAGGTTCAGATCTTTACGGCCGACCTATCGGAGATCCCGCGCTGTAACTGTAAGGCGACAGACGAGAGCCCGTGTGGGATGGACTCAGAGTGCCTCAACCGCATGCTGCTGTACGAATGCCACCCGCAGGTACAGTTTTGTTACGCTTTTCTCAAGAAAATTGAAAAAGTGCCCCTACCTAATGTCAATTCCCTCCTTATCAAACTCACCCTTCCACCCAGCTGGCCAAACAAAGAAAGCGTATTGTGAGCGAGAAGGTTCATTCTTCACCCTGGTAACAGTAACTTGACAAAACAACTGAAGGCTCACCCAAGCCAAGAGAACGCCCCTGCTAAAATATCCACAATATAAAATATACTGTGTTTCACTACAATTAAGACTTAGTGGCTATAGTGGATGTTTTCTGGGGATATTTGAAGGCTACCCCAAAGCTTTTAAATCTTTTAAACTTTTCCACACGATTAGACCTGAATTCATCCGGGATGGCACAAACTGAGGAGAGTTGAAAATGTTTCAACTTCAGCAAAAACTGCACGTATATTGGAGTCGACTTTCATTACAGCTTTAAACCTGGCCACTTTTGGGGAGCGGAGACAAACTGTAAACGCAACGAAAAATCGCTAACTTTGACTGTCTGCTGTTTGGTGCTGAGCAGGTAGCATACAGTGGGTTTTTAGAGATTTTTCTCAGAAAACAGCTGCCTGCTGCGGGCGAAAATCAGGCTATGAAAGCGGTGAGAGTGAACCAAAACAGTGAAGTTGTGGGCCGTGAAAACAAAACAGCTAGGTGTCAAGTATCCCTGTCGTGACTACCTGATATAATTTCTACATTCTAAAAAAAAAACTTGCAGGTTTGCCCGGCGGGTGAGCGGTGCCTCAACCAGGCGTTCACCAAGCGTCAGTACAGCCAGGTGGAGATCTTCAGAACGCTGTCTCGAGGGTGGGGGCTCCGCTGTGTGCACGACATCAAGAAGGTAACTACACTGCACTGCCGATAATGCTTCTGACTGCTGCTACTGGTACTCGTACCTCTGCTGTACTTCATGAACCACAGAAGAGCTGCCATCAGGAGGTTCAGTGGGACTGGATCGGGCTAAATAATGAATGTTTTTCTCTCAGGGTCAGTTTGTGAGTGAGTACGTCGGGGAGGTGATTGACGAGGAGGAGTGCAGGTCCAGGATCAGACACGCCCAGGAGAACGACATATGTAACTTCTACATGCTGACTTTGGATAAGGTACAGCTCAGAGCGTGTGCGTGTTTAAGCTTTCAAGAGCAACTGTATTCCACTTTCCTACTACAGTATGTACCAATACTAAAAACTCATATTGATAGTGAGGAAACAAGACATGTTTAAAAATAATTGTCCTCTGTGTGCTTGTAATACATGATGTAAAGCAGAAGCCGATGGTCATCAGGTCTGTGTATTCTCCATTCATTCAATCATTTCATTCAATCTGGAAAACAAAAAACGATCCGAATTTTGTGTTTTGAGGGCATCAAAATGATAAAATGACTGTGCTTTCCCGTTTTCATCTTGTGAAGGCGGTAATAGAGGTTTTTGGACCCAATCAGAAACGGACCTGTGAAAATCCCACCTGAACCCAAAATGCAAAAATACATTTTTTAAAACCAGAGCACTGAATATAATTTGGACCTCACTCAGGTCCTGATTTAAACACGTCTAGTGTTTGGATAGTGTTTCATTAATATTGTTTATTTTACGCAGAGCCCCCTATAGCTTAGGGGTTAAGATACCAACCATGAATCGCAAGGCCCCCAGTTCTTCTTCGCTACACCAAAATACCAACAACTTTCTTTGCGCTGCCTCATTTCACTGGAACCTGTGCACCTTTGTGTACTATGCACACAATTACCAGACAGAGAGGCTTCTAGTTGTAGCGGCGACATGAAAATAGAGCCCTTCAAATGTGAAGAATATGTAGTACAGTGTGTGCTGTGTGTATTATGCAGTTGAGAGTCTGGAGATTTTCAGACTCAACTGAACACCAAGAAGATGAAGCTTTGTTTCAAACATGTCGTTAGAATTCCTCATTGGAGCGCGCGCGCGCGTGCGTGTGTGTCTTAGGATCGAATCATCGATGCTGGGCCGAAGGGCAACGAGGCTCGCTTCATGAACCACTGCTGTCAGCCGAACTGTGAGACGCAGAAGTGGACGGTGAGCGGAGACACCCGGGTGGGACTGTTCGCTCTCGTCGACGTCGCTGCAGGTACGCTGCAGCTGAAAATATCAACAACTGGTTTGTTAAATCATCATCTGCTTTAAGGATCCTTGAGCATTGAGCTTTCCAGCAGCAGACACAAATGACACACTCTTTCCACGAGATACAGGTGAAAACCCTGCAGCATGTTAAATCCACTTTGGTCAACAAGGAAAAATTACCAGTTTCATTAGTTTAAACATGTAAATGAGGGATTCTTATGTGGAGATATGTCATTTCTTTTTTTGATACATTTATACATATTAAAAACTGTTTTTTGATTTATCATACATATTGTGACACGATTTGTGGTAAAAAAAAAAAAAAATTTGAATTTAAAGGAGAGGTTTGCATTTTTCGAGTCTTTCTTTTAAACAATACTCACGTGCTGACATGTACGCTGAAAGATTTATTGATCACTGTAATCGTTCCTCCTGTCCGTACTGTCTGTGAAGTGATTCCTTCCTCTTGCGATTTCAACGTACGTGTAAAAAGGCATCCTGAAGCAGGTTTTTCGACCATCTGAACAGGCATCCTGTCCAAACGGTCAACTCTAACCCTGACTGAAGCTAAAATGCGGTTTAAGCAGTCTGAGTTGGTCCAATCAAGTGTGTATCTTCCAAAGTTGCAGCCCCTCTCAGTAGTTTGTGTGGATCCGTTCAGGCACAGAGCTTACCTTCAACTACAACCTGGAGTGTCTGGGCAACGGGAAGACGGTCTGCAAATGTGGGGCACCAAACTGCAGCGGCTTCCTGGGCGTCAGGCCAAAGGTGAGGGGAGCGACACAAATGAAACACTGCTCGGTTTGATACATTGTTAAACACCTGAGGTACAGTTCATTGAAGTTATTTTGAAGTGCTGAATTGCGTCGACAATTTCTTTGGCCGGTGGTTGAAGGAGAAGCGGAGTTTTGGGGTGAAAGTCTTCTCAAAACCACGATAAAAGTGCCACTAAAGCCTCTCTGCTCTCCAAACCAGAACAACCCTCCATCTGATGACAAAGGCCGTAAGCTGAAGAGGAGGGGCCACGGCAAGAGGAAGAAAAAGGTGGTGGTGACCAAAGAACGGGAGGACGAGTGTTTCAGCTGCGGAGACGGAGGACAGATGGTTTCCTGTAAGAGACCCGGCTGTCCCAAAGTTTACCACGCCGACTGCCTCAACCTCACCAAGAGGCCTGCAGGTCGGTGGCTCTGCATGAACACAATAAGCCACCTTTTCTTTTGGTACAATCTGTGGTGTTGGACACATGCAGACATTTCCTATGAGTCAGGGGAGTTTAGTTTAATAGTTGTTTCAGTGGTCCGTGCTATGGTTTCACCAACTTGGGATGCTGAGCAGTCAGAGAGACAGGCAAAAACCCTGTGCCGGTTATTTATTTTGTTAAATGTAAACACCTGAGAAATGTAGAGGAATTGAAGTATAGAGTCCAAATTTGGGCTGAAGTGCAGTGCTTGAGTAAATACTTGCTTTCCACCACTGGCTTTGATCTGACTGATGGTATTTCATAAATGAGGAGTGTTCATTTAGCTGCGTAACTAAAAGACATTTTTAAAGTGTTTTGACATTTGAAAATCTAGTGTTTCAGTTTACTTTCACAAAGTCAATTTTTTAGTCACAGTTGCGGTTGCACTTTCCTTGACATTCTTGTCTGTATATTCATCGTAGGCCGTTGGGAATGTCCGTGGCACCAGTGCGACATATGTGGTAAGGACGCGGCGTCCTTCTGCGAGATGTGCCCCAGTTCCTACTGCAACCAGCACCGCGACGGCCTGCTCTTCATCTCCAAGCTGGACGGCAAGCTGTGCTGCAGTGAACACGACCCCTGTGGGCCAGAACCGCTGGAACCAGGGGAGATCCGGGAGTACACACCCGAACCCAGAGCCCTGACCTCTGGGCTGGGCATGGCCGTCATCCCCTCTGCTGCTGCTTCTAACACTGCCACCAGTCAGAACCAGACCAGCAGGAGGGTCCAGGACATGAGCGCCGGCGCTGGCATGTGTGCCTCCGAGTCACTTCCTGCTTTTTCCATCCCGGTGCCCATCACCATTCCTGTCGCCGCACCTTCCACCTCACCTCCGCCCAGCAGCTCCGACGCTCCCAGCAGCCCGCACGTGTTTGACCTCCCGCACTACTCGCCCATCTCCTCGTATGAGGAGGAGAGGGATGTCTTAGAGGAGGAAGAGGAAGAGGAGGAGGAGGAGGAGGAGCTGCTGGCGGAAGTGGAGGAGGAGTCAGTGGAAGAGGGTGAGGTGGGGAGGCCGAAATCAGGTCCTCACGAAGAGGATGGAGAGGCGGTGGTGGAGGAGGTGGGGCTGGAGTATGTGGAAGAGGAGGACGAGGAGGAGGAGGACGAAGAGGAGGACGACGAGGACGACGATGACGACGACGACGACGAGGAAGAGGAAGAAGAGGAGGAGTGATGCACAGTTGGATTATTATTTACAGTGACACGGTCAGGCAACAAGCCCTCACAGTCACTTCAGTGAGGAAGCACATGAAGATTAACCGATCACATTTACACAAGTAGCCCAGTCTGTCACTGTCTGTATCCAGTGAGCAGGTGGACGTATGGAAGAATGCTTTAGGACAAAACTAAATCAACACATAAATAAATTGTGAAGTTAATAAATATATAAATAAACACCATAAATACTGTATAGAATCACATATACATAGATATTATTTATTTAGTATTTGTTTAGTTTTGTCCTAGTAATCGCTCCGTTTTCCCGGACTTCGGTACACACTTGCTGTAGAAAACGGTTCACGACACAGTGACTTTGCACACACTGGCGCCGACTGCACCTTGATATGGCAGATCTAGAGCAAGAAAAATCATCCGGAACTGCTACCTAGAGCTTAAGACTTGTGAACATATTTCACTCCGATATACTTGTTTCCTGGTGTGTTTTGGTATTTCTTTCTGTAGTATTCCAGGTGTCATATATGTCAACAAGCTGACGTGCAAAGGCTTCACGTAAGTTGGAGACAGTTGTGTTGGTGTTTCATGCAAGAAAAGACGGGAGCCCACTTAAATGACTTCGACTTGGACAAATGGAGGCCACGTTTTCATCGCTGCAGTTCGGGCGAGGCTGGGGTTACACAGCTACCAGACAAAAACATGAATTTATCTTTTAAACAAACCGGTTTCAGTTCTCTGTCCCCTCCTAGCGATCACAACATGAACAACACTCCAAATGAAACAGAACCAGGCCCCACTGGACGGAAATTTCCCCTTGTGGTCGGTGGACTTTGGTTGCATTTTTTTTTTTGAAAACCCTGTCAACGATGTAGAATTAGGATTGTACTGGACACAGGAGTCATTGCTTCCATTTACTCTCCAGTTCTTCTTGACGCCTCATTAGATGATTAGATGGTGCTTCAACAGTTGAGTGCTTCAAGATCAGACGGTCTGCGAAAATGTGATAGTGCCAGATGATCAGCTGCCTGGCGTAGCCTTACCATCAGTTCACAAGTCAAGCCACTTGAGGAAAGTGTCACTGTGTGGTTGTTGGTCACGACTGTTGAAATATCACGCAGTCGGATTTTTTTTTAAGTAGATATTAATAGTTTTGGACCGAAGCTGCCAGCAGCCAGTGTCAGGAAGAAACCTTCTCTAAATTTGACCATTTCATGCCAGAAACAGGATCTCAGACTAACAAGGCGTTTATACCATCATGGGACACTAAAGCTGTCTTGTAGGTTATTTAGGAGCTCCATGAGGAGACAGGTAGGGACTGCAGGTTTCACAGACATCATCTAACACTGGGCAACACAAAACAAAAAGTCAGTCTTGCCCTCGCGGTCGCTAGTTTGCTCGAGTGTGTGTGCTGCGCTCTCTAGTCATTATTTATATACTGTTCTGTGATGCACAAATGACGACGAGGGAGGATCGGGGGTGCTAGCTCCTCGTTCCCTCCTCTCCTTGACCCTCCGTCGAGGGGAAACGGAAGGCTTCGATTGGATGCGAGACGCTTGAATCGACGGACTCCTGCCATGATGCTTGCACTTCAGTACGTGTTCTTGCCACATGTGTTTCGCTCTGTCTTCAAGCTTAATATTGTCTGCGTGTTATCTGCCAATGCCTTAGAGTGTATTTCTTTGGAGATATTTTTTAAGGAATGGTTTGGCGCCTGTGAGAGCCAAGTGTCCCTACTAATGCCTTTTTACAGTTGCCCAACAAGCAATGTTTCATTCCAGTGTAATTATGACCTGTTAGATCTCAACCATTGACCTGTTAAAACAACTGCTATATAAATATATAAGAAAAAGAAGTTATGACATAAGCTTTGTACTGGCCTGGTTCTTTTTTCATTTATAGGTCCAACATGAAGCTACATAGAAAATGTAGATCTGTGAGTTGCTAAAAAATTAAAGCAACTATGTATATAATCTTTTTTGATTAGAGCATCTTTAATTTATTTTAGACATTTTCAAATTCCGACTCAAACGCAGCTTTAAAGTAATTTAATTAAATGAAATCACATAATTCAACATTCCAGGGAGATCCAGGGAGCAGAAATGCAGCTGTTCAACCACCCAAGTGCTTTGAAATGTATAAAAACTATAGCCAGAAAACAGAAAGAGATGACACTATGAGGAGGCATTTGAAACCAGCAAAAAATCTGCAGGTGGAATAAGAAAAAGCTGGAAACACCAAACTGAATACAAAAATAAAAGGTTTTCCAGTGGGCCACAAATTCAGTTCTGTAGGTGCATTAATGCTAAGAATCGTGATGACTTACAATACACTTTACAATTTTACATATATTATGATTGTTTTGCCAGTTTTTCTTTTTTCACTCAAGTGCATAAAAAGCTCATACATAAAAGGCAAAACAAATGTGGATCAATCACTATAAAAATTTAAGGTATCAGAGTTTTGAAACATTCTTTTAATTGTACAGAACATATTTGTACTTTACACTGGTCGGTCTTAAACAGCCCTCAATAAAAAACATTGTCCATTAAATTAACACATGGAACATCAAAGCAGCAACATGGAGGAAACTGTTATTGTGTCCATTTGTTTCTCCACGTCTTCCTGGCAGCACAACTTAAAAGGCAATAAATTAGTGACTTGAGTCTTGAAGTTAAATATAGCTGTAAATATTGTTCTGAGAACATTGAGATGACAGTTTGTATTATATTACAACATACACCCGTGGCGTTTTCGCCCTGTGACATCTGCAGTTTCTCAACACAATGAAGAGGAACTTTGATCATCTTTCTGTAGAAGTAGAGTTTTTACTTAAAGCCTTTCAGAGCTTGTCGTCAAAAGGAACATTTCACTGCTACAGTGACGACAGAAAGAAAATATGACATATTTCCATGTGTAATTGGCATTTTAAATTCCAAAAAAGAAAAAATTGAGTTTAAATGCAGAACTGTCCTTAAAATGGTCTTTCAGTCAGTTGAGGCCATGCAATTTAATTACAGAGATCTAGGCATTTTAGTGAGGGCCACCTTAAAATTAGCTCTTTTTTGTGGTTTTCCTTTTGACAGAATCAGAGCTTGTGCTGCAAAAGAAAACAGAATCTGATACACGTTGTATGAGCTGTCACCATGGATGTATTATAAGAACTGGATACTAAACGCCAAGAGAGCGCCCCGTCATTTAAACGAAGGTTGCCCCGCATTGTGCGCCCCACTGCACGTGCTCAGTAGTGTTTCTCCTGTTTGGCCCCGCCAGATGACGTCACGAAAATAAAAATAGCTCTTCTAAGCTCTGGGAAGGTTTTACAAATGTAAAACCTCCACGGATTAAAAACTCCTTTTACAAAAGACTAAGAATTAAACCCTGTCAACAGTTTTATAAATGTCTCGTTTATATAATGGTCTATGGGGAGCGGGCATATTGGGTTGCAGGGGATTTGTGTCGTTGCAGTACCGAGAGTGACCACTGGGGCAAATTAGCAGCAAGGCTGAGTGGCGTCGCCTCATCCACCTCTGTTAATACATCCATGGCTGTCAGGGACACGGACACGCGCGCGCGCGTGCGCACACACACACACACACACACACACGGTCCTGCCATTTCTACTGAGGGTATGAGGCCTTTATAAAGATGATTGGTATTTCATTCAGGCCTTATACCAGATTTGCAAAGGTACTACAGATATTTCATTAACTATGAGTGGGAACACAGGAGTGTTTTGTTTGACATATTGTATCCTAGTTGGCTTCACTCCATTCGTGTAGGCTCCATGGAAGATGTGCAGGAGTAACAGACAGGCTTCCACAACAAGGTTAAATAGAGTTGGTGGTAAACAAAAAACAGCTGCTGTAAACAAACCATTCACCCTCCTGAAGCACTGCACTCGCTACAGCTGCAAACCGCCTCAGTCAAGTTTTCTCTGCCGGTCCGTGTTCCGTGGGATCCCTCTTTTTTTTTTTACCGTAGGTCATCTTTTACCCACAGCACAGCTCCCGATTGATTGCCACCGCAGCTTTAGAGATAGGTTTACTTCCACGGTCCAGCACGGAGGAAGCTACAGAAGAAAAGGGACGAGCTGATAAAACATGGCACACAACTGGGTGGAAAGTGTGAGTGTGGGTTTTTAAATCCCTCTCCACCCAGTAGCAGTGGCAGCAGGAGTCGATCCTCTTCCATAAAGTCTTGCAGCCCTCAGTTCTTTATGGCACAAAAGAAATAAACAGATCTAACAAGGTATAAACAGTACTGCTTTCTTTCTTTTTCTGTGATTTAGATTCCAGTTCCAGAGCCGCGTTACACATCCAGCATTATCCAGGTTTTACTCCAGCTGAGGGAAGCCTACCCACTTCTGTTTTCCTTCCTGTTGCTCGGCATCAGTTGTTATGGCAACAGGAGTAGAAATAGGAGTCTTTCTTCTGGCCCAAGTCCACGCCCGTTTCCTCTGCTGAAACAGAGGAAGAGACTTTATGTTCACAATCTCATTTTTAGCAGCTCTGGGATCAGTTCAGGAGGTAGATTTTTTTATGACGTTGAAGAAAGCCTGCCTCAGATATTCACACAGTTATTATTCCATTAACATATTACTTGTTGTTTATCATGGTTTCTGCAACAACTTAAATTTAAGACTATTTAAGAGCTTTTCGTGGACCATTATGAATGCAATTTAAGGCCTATTTCATGTCCATACTGGCAAAAAAAAAGTACAAAGGCTATGAAGAAAAACCAGAGTCCCAGAATTATTTGCAAAGCAAATTAATTCATTTAAATTCAGTGATGGCAGGCATTTCCTGGTGGCTATTTAAAGCAGCCGTTTCTGACTTCCCGTGAGACTCTAGACTCTAATGCCTTTAAACCTAAGCGCAGCGGGCTTTGAATTGGTTATTTTCAACAGGCTTCAACAAAGCACTAAATGCGCTGTTCTCGAGCCGCGCGGTTTGTATTAGCGGTTGTTGGTTCCATGTTGGTTTCGTTTTGCAGTTGTTACAGATCAATACAAATTTTTCCCAAAAACGCATTTTAAAGCGAGACTGAAGTTAATGCAACTTTATAAAAGTAACGCTAAATTCATATTCCAATCAATATTTAAGACCTGTCAAAATCTTATTTAAGACATTTTCAAGAGACCAGCAGAAACCCTGTTTATGCACTCTGGTTTTTGTACAGATAAAAAAACCGAGATGTAACAAGTTAATTAGTGACCTTTAGAAGTGCTGGTGGCCAGATTTAGTTACCGTTGGACAGAGCCAGGCTAGCTGTTTCCCTCTGTTTCCAGGCTTTATGCTAAGCTAAGCTAACCAGCTCCTGTGTGTAGCTTCATATTTAGTGCACAGACATGAGAGTGGTATCGGTCTTCTCATGTAACGCATTGCAACAAAGTGAATAAGCGTATTTCCTTAAATGTCGAAATACAATATTCATTTTTTTTGTATTCTTCACAAAACTGCTTCTGTCGCTTTTGGCGGTTACAACCAAGTGCGACCCTATAACTGCCTTCAAGGAAAGACTCTCCGAAAGCGTGCCGTGGTAACCGCGGACCTGTAGTCGCATTTGCGAGGCGTTCACGTCAGCTACAGCGTGGCCCTTAGCACTACAGCTGCTGAGTGTCTGTGCTATAGACCTTTAACACAACTATAAATCCCCTTTAAGATTACATAAAGGATTCACACTAACAAGGTGGGTTTACGTGAATAGAACACTCACCTGTCATATACTGGAAGGCAGTGCTGTTGTAATCCTCGGCAACTTTCTGGAACAACTCATCTGTCAAGCAGAGGAAGAACGAGGCCCATCAGTTTCCATCAGTTCTTTCACACATCACGACCTGATCCACTGACATTCCTAATACCTGGTTTATAGCCGGCAGTAACTACGCAACGGCTGGTCTCAAACAAGCAGCATGTTTGATGTGAGACGCTCCTTCATCCATTAAGCTAAGTGCACTTTCACCATTACGTGCTCTTTGCACATCAACAACACTGAAGGCAACAAACAAGCCATTATTCTTGTTCTCGAGCAGAAGCTGACTACATCGGTTACACACGTTAAGGCGTGTTTCAGGTAGTGGCGCACTGTAACACCGCAACACCGCATTGTATCATGTGGAAAATAACATTAACTGCAGCCGCAGAAATGCACTGTAATTTTTCATTTCTGTAAAACCGCCTGTGCTGAAACACACATCAGAAGTAGTTGTCAGGTAGGAGACTCCTACAAATGAACTACATGTCACCATTTGAAAGAAAAAGAAAATATTTTTCAATATTTCCTTCAACAGAGGAAATTGTCAGAAAGTGTACAAAAAAAAAAAGAACCTGACAAAGATCATGCTGAAACAACGGATTGTCTTAAAGTCACTGGTGACAAGCAGCCCAGTGTGGATGTTTCTCTCTCTAAAGTGAACTGCAATGAGTGGCAGACTCCCAGTGGATATAATATTCACGCACTGATGAATATCCCTGATGATATATTTTACAGTTTGGTCCTGCTGATTGCTCTCTGTTGTGCTTCTGTTAAAAATTTTTAATCCTAATGCCTCTTCTGGCTGAACAGAGGAGGCATTAGGAACACTGAGGGTTACTCAGAATAGCACTTTATTCTCTTAATTTACTTTCTTAAAATCGTCTCGATCCACTTATTACAGCACGTCGTGGGCTTTGAGAGAAGGCAGACTCTTCAGCAATCACCCCGTGTCTTCCACTTCCTGTCTGTGGTCTTTTCTTGAAGATGCCAATGTCTTCTATGTCTCAACTTGACTCATGTCTTACATTTTTAAGCGGTTTCCTTTTTCACAATCATTCAAGGGTCACGGGATTACTACAAAAGGACAACCACTTCAATGGAAATCGAAGAATCTACGTTATTAAGTTCTTGTGCTTTCATTTGTGTGTGTGTGTGTGTGTGTGTATATATTATATATACAGTCATCAAAGCCTGAGTGGCAAACAGAAGCAGCAACTCTTCTGTAGCTCTTTTCAGACAGTGAATAGGCAACATCGCTGCCTTCATCTGTCTGTTAAAGTAAGACATAAGTGTCCAATACGTCAATGTTCTTTATGGCTTTATTCAGACATGACTGCACCGTTAAGGAAAGAGCCACGTGCTTGTGCAATATTCGGCAACTGGTGTGTGAGAGGGAGCGGTGTCACGGCTGACTGCTTTCTGTTCTTTCGAAGGCTGCGTCAGTGATGATTTTTAAAACTTATTTTGCAGTCAAAGCCTCAATTATTTAGCATCATGAGCGCATGGGACACTCGCCCCTTCTTCTCACAACGATACCACGACATTTTCTCACCAGTTTCATCAATTTACGAGAGAATTCTGCTGCATATTTTACGATGGCCGACGGTCCACAAGCATAGAATGACGACACGCTAACTTGCCATGAATGAAAATGGAAAATACAGGGAGGAAGTCGTGGTCTGATTATTACTGTGGTTGCCACACCGCGAGGTACTGATCTGACGTGAGGAATCTCAACAACTTAAAAGTGGCTGCTTCACAGTACTTCCTAGTTTAATCAAGCTAGTTTGTTTTTTTTGGTCTGTGCATGAGAGATGATGCTCGAGCGATACATTTATTATAGTTGTCTTAAAGCTAGGGCAGGTAACGTTGAAGAAACTAGCAAGAATGAAATGACAGGCTTATTACAGGCCTGCGACAGCCACAGATACTGGATTGTCCCCCCCCCCCCCCCC